>JBBPLR010000774.1:0-13054 GCA_038089915.1 Sutorius australiensis
TGCCTTCAAGGCATGTTGAGGCAGTGGCCTCATGGTAGACATGAGGGATTCCAGATCCCTAAGATCTGATGAGATCTGATTTAGATCAGTGGTGCCATGTGCATCCTGAACTCTATGGTAATGTCAACAAAGGTAATCAATACCATGTGACTGATAAGATAATCAGTCCTGCTGATAAGCTTGATCTTATCTTCTAGATAAGATAGTAGACTTAGTGACTGGAATGTGCTTGCACATCTAAGTGGCACTAGAGGTCTAGGGGCTTGAGTAAAGGCTTCTAGCCTTAGTGGAGCATCTAGCCCTTGCTTAGGGGTATCTAACCTGAGTATAGGGGTTTTAGAATGGCATTAAAATTGACCTGTAACACCAAAGGCAAAACTGATGGTATGATGTGAATCAAGTTCCAAGGATTGGATGAAAATTTCCCTTCTTTAGTGGCATTTGTCCTAAAATCATGTGTCAGTGAAAACTACTGGATGAAGTGCCATCAATTTATATACCCCCTTTGTCAAGTGGCAAGTAGGACTGTACAATGGTTGAGTAATAGGCTAAAATCTGATGATAATGAGCAGAAAGTGGTTGCAGTGGAGTTGAGGGTATTGCAGTAACTCTCATAGGTATTGTGTCATTGGCATTCAATTTTTTTTTTGGCTGGGATATGGTATATTCAGAGATACCACATAAAAGTTACCATTTATATATTTGTACACTTTCTGATTTCCCCTCTTGTCACAAACAAGTTGTAATGGAATGAGATGGCTTCAAATGCCAGAAATCAAACTACACATCCATTTCATATTGTATCCCTTTCTTCAACTCCTAACTGCTTGCCATACAGCAAAATCATATTAGTATATAAGAAACCTATACTGTCTTAATACATACATGAAGAACACTCCTTGATCACATTCATGAGAAGATCTACTTTATCCTTTGTATCTTGGGCAAGAGAATATTTGGGAAAATGCTGATCAAATATCTTGGAGATTTGAGTGAACATTTCAGGTTCCTGATATTTCTGCATTTTTGAGGCAATGGAATCTTCTGATGTGTTTTGGTCTTTCTGAACCAAGGTAAAGGAATACTGAAGAAGTAGCAACATCCCTATATATATAAACTTGTGCTGAAATTTGTCAAACATACAATCCATCCACTTACCAATGCCATATTGAAGAGTTTCTTTTGCTGTCCTTCCTGGTTTCTCAGTCTACAATGTATACATTGAAATTGCTTAGATTAACTTATTTTAAGCACTTCTAGGAATGTACATGCCACAGATAATGTGTTGGTTGTCTGAAATGGACCCTGAGAAGAATAAGTATGTTTTAGCAGGGAAATGGAGTCAAAAAAATGAATGATTTACCTGATTTGGTGGAGAGCTGGAAATAATCTTGGGTATTTTAAATATAATGTGTCATTTTTAAACTAGAGGAAGCTTACTGTCTGCTCAAATAGTAAATGCAAGTATTCAACTTATTAAGTAAATCTCCTACCTGCTATATATAGATAAACTTAACTTTATATTACAAACAAAATACAACTTACATCCTATAATACATGCATGTGTTAACTTATAGGTATATAGTTGAGGATCTAACAAGCACTTACCAACTTTTCAGATCAGATTAAACAATAAAACAACAGGTTTGATAAGTATAGTGCAATATTCACAGCACATTAGGTCATACCTTCTATTTTATCAAAGATATTAAAAAAGGAACAAATGTGAGTTCAACATATCTTACCTTCTATAAAAATAAAAGTCAATGTTGTAAACAATTTTCTGTTAGGAAGAATCAAATAACTTACCTCCTATAAATAAAATTGTGGAATTAACAGATATTATAAGAAATAGTGATATAGAGACACATACAAACTATACATAAAGATAAATAAAATTATTAGCATTGTTGTATTACTGATTTGTATTAGAACACCTACCTCCTATTCATGGAAATAAAGCGCTTTGGTTAGTATTTCATTTATGTCTACATCATGTCATTTACTTTCTACAATAAAAAAGATTAGTAGCTATAATACTTTACATCTAGGTTGGACACTTACTTTCTACCAATGAAAAATGGATGTCAGCCAGTAATTCCATTTATAATTTCTATCAAAATCAACTTACTGGCTGTTAATAAATTGATAAACAAATATTATAATAAGTAGTACTCTGGATCTAAGACCATATGAGAGAACTTACTCCCTATTAATGATAATGTACAAAAAACATAATCATTAACAGAAATCTCATTCCAATTGGACATTAGATCATTTACCCGCTATCAATAAAGGGGCATCACAATGTGTATCAATAATTCTTGCTCCATGGAATAATATTATGTAAATGACTTACAGGCTATAAGAAACAAATAAAATATATGGCTCCATCAGCAATGCTCACACTTAAGACTTATCTTGGATGACATACAAGCTATGAATTAGCAGAGCAAAAAAAAAAAAGACAATTAGCAATATCTCTTTTCAAACTCATATTATTAGATTACTTACTAACTGAAAAGCAAAGTATAATACAAATGTTGCAGATTAGCAATGCTGTTTTAAGTGAGATGGCTTACATGCTGCAGTAAAAATATAATAGCAGGAGAAGACATGTCAATTGACAGTATCATAAATTCCAATCCAAATCACTTACTCTCTGTTGGTAAAATAGTAATTGACATATATTGAGCACTTGCATCTCTATTTTAGATATATAAAATAACTTACTCGCTGTTATTGTCAAAGGAAGCATATAGATCCTGATTAGTTCATCATTTCAAATCAAAAGATCACCCACAAACTGAAAAAAGCCAGAAACATCTATTAATTGTTTATTCACTCCAAAACCATTCTAGATAACTTACTTGCTATTGGTACCAAACCAAAAAAGATATACTAATCAGTAGTGTTCTCATTTTACCTTAGCACTGGACCTACCCCCTGCCAATAGAAGAGTAGAAAGTATATGCTGTTCAATAATATCTCTTCTATAAAAAACACATACTCTCTGTGAATAGTGTACTATTCAGCTAGATTGTATTCAAATCTCCATCAGCTCACTTACTGTCTGTGAGTAAAGGAGCAATAAAAACAACTTCTTCAGAAATGATCCAATTCCATTTTGATTGACTGCTCTTACAAACTATCAATGGTCCAATTGTTAACCTGTGACCAAATTATAGCCCTAAGAAGCATAAATAACAACCCACAAACTGTTGTACAGCAATACAAACTTGTCAAAAATAGTGTATATTGTTATACATGTTTCACTTACTTTCTTTATAGTCATGAGTTAATGTAAGCTTCTTATGTATTTGAAAATGATTCAGCCACTTACTCCCTGTGGTTTGATATGTTGCAAACATTGATTCATGAGTAAAGTACTTCTATTGCATTCCTGATCACTTACTGCCTAATGGTGAATAATAACAAGTAACATTAAATATTTAAGATTTTGTGTTGCAAAGAGTCCTAGGTGACTTACTCCCTTGAAATATAAAACAATAATATGATAAATTCATGACTAATTCTTCAAATACTTATCAAGTTACTCACCTGCTATTAATGCACAAGCAGTAATAAGATTATTGCAGGAATGTTTGTCCTGAAATACAACTTACATGCTAAATCATAGCAATAAAAAATAAGCTTTATCATTCTCAATGCTATCCTGCATATCACACATACTTTCTTTAGAACAGAAGAAAGTAATGAATGAGTTGGCATCTTTTATGGATTTATCTATAATAATTACCTGAACATTTCTTAGTACTATCACAATTTTATCACAATGGATGTGAAACCTACCTGTGTGTGTGGAAACCAGCTTGCTAATGCTTTATCCAGGTCAAGGTCTTTCTTTCTGCTTGTCCACTCAGCATAAGGTATCAAAACACTTGACAATATTAATTCATATATCCATGGCATTCAAAAACTAGTTCACTTACTGTCTGATTGCATACTCAGTGCATAATAGAATGTTTTTCTCTTGTGCTGTTATCAATAACATCTGTAATGTTATATCATGCAGTACAGCTGCAGTTTTTTCCAGCAGTATGCTACACCCTGCATCAGATGTATTCATATCTGATAATGTGATCAATAAAATGGAATGGGGATGAAAGCATTGGCACAAACCTTCCAGCTGTACAAATGTCTTTGGAGGATATTTCATCTGACACAGACTTTCCCACAGGTTTGCTTGGGAAAATTTCTCTTTGGCAACCTTTCTTGCCTTCATTAGTTGATCTCCTTCAGATAACTCAAAGTCTTCAGGCTGGAGAGCTTGTGTTACAAGAGCATCCCACTTGGTGAATAGCATCACAACTGGCACTGGAGTACAGGTTAATCAGCATAGAAAGTACCATCACTCATGATTTGTTACCATTCTGAGTGTCACATTCATTAAAGAACTTTTCCTCTGCAACACTGATGGCACAATGAATTTGATCCATTGGAATGCAGTACCTGCTCATTTACATATAATAATCATACTCCATTATGGTGAATTCACTCACCATATCACATGAATCCTTTCTTTGAGGGAAGCTGTGTTTGCACACTTTGCAATGAAGTCCTTCATCATCTCAAACTCACTCTTGCAACCAGCCTCAAAACCATTGGAATCATGATAGACAAATCCTTCACTGCTTTTGAATATCATCCCATAGCTGATGTCATGGTGGCCTGGCTATGTAGATGACTTGTAATGGCACTTCAATGACATCCATCATGCTACAATACTCACCTCCCTGGATCCCACAATGGGGGTATCAACCTGGTTGTGCATCAATATAAGGAACACATACCTCCTATCTAGTAAACCATACCTTTTTCTCTTCTTCATTATATACTTCTGGATATTCCATCGAGTTGCAGATTTTCTGAAGGATAGTTGTCTTGCCAGCATTAGCCCGGCCAATAATGAGAACTCTGAATCGTCCAAATTTCTTCATGAGGTCCGGGTCAACTTGTTTCATGAAGAGAGCGATCCCCGAGTCTTTTGTTTGCATGCTGCCAGTGCTCATGCTACCGGGGTGCAGCTCTCCTGAGCTGGAACTTGGGAAGCACTCCTCGGGCCATTCAGACCAGGCATGCTGGATCCCAGAAGCGAGAGGATCAGCAGTATTATGAGCCGACAAAAAATTCGAGTCGTTTGCCGGGCCTGCGATGGACTGCACCTTGGGTGCACCCGGATACTGGGCAAGTGCTGGAGGCGAGTCTCTTCTGGCGACGATCCGCACCTTCCCCGTATCTGAAACTGTACTCTTGGGCTCGTACGCAGGAGCGATAGGGTCACCGGCGAGGGTCGAATAAATGTTCAACGCGCTAGCCTGGGTAGTGCTGGGATGGGCACCGGGAACGTGGGTATGCCGGATGTGTGAGGGCGACGAGTCTTCACCAGTGATGGCCCGTTCTTCCAAGACACCTAAATCTCCGCGCTGGGTCTCTCTCGGAAGAGCTCCGGCGCCACTGGATTGAGTAGAAAGAATGTCGCTATCAGTCGGCAACGCGTTGGGCTGGCTGTTGGACACGCTAGAGAGCTGGGCCGGTGCGGTGGACGAGTCTCTTCTGACAGCGACACGTCCTTCATGTACATCTAAAGCTTCGGGATTCATCTGGGAAGAGCGAGCAGCGTCGTCGCTGGGTTGAGTCGAAATATCGTTCGAGGCGCCAGTGTGTTGAGAAGGTGGCACAGACGAGTACCCAGCGGTTTGGGGGGATCGGATGCGTCCGATTGGATATCTGGGAATCTTCATTGTGAAAACAGCCGACAAACCTGAGGGGTGAGTGAGACAAGGTGAACGATAACCCTGGAAGGATTACGAACAACTGTGACCACTGATACCAAGTCGACGGGAATTGCCGCGCAAACAGCAACCATCTCGCACGGTCAAATTGTCTAAATATGGCCATTTTTCTGAGAAGGCGTTCATCACTGGCATGTTTAGGAGAGGCCTAGTGCGGGTACCTACCTACGCGTGGCAAATGGATCGCAAAAGCGTACCACCGTACCGTCTTGAGTACTGGCGACTTCGACACATACGGAGTCCTGTTGAGTGACACTCGACAGGAACAGACAGACCGGAGGGCACGACCTCGGCAAGATTCCCGAGCCCAAGTGCACCACGTAGGTCGACTAGTTTAACTCCTGGCACTTTTCCACAAGTCTTCTGCCGTATTATATCTAGGATTTCATGGACACCACAGCGTCAGTCACAAGACTCACGATAGCCGGTATCCACTGTCGACTGGGTTTGCAGAACGCCAGAAGATGCTTACAACACATGCGGGCTAATGTTGACAATAACGGATTCGGCGGATATGTGGCCTTGGGAGGATGTCGTGCTCCGAGCCGATGAACATGTATCTGTCCCTCCTGCTGCCAGGTCATGGATCACCGGTTAGCCGAGTCCCTGACTTTTGCAACCGCCAAAAACGGTCTATTCCCCGGCTGGAGCGACCGTCCTGGCTGCCGCCAGTCAGCAGGTGATCAACCAAGTATCGTGGATTCTGCTGCTTGTTATCCTTCTTTCGTCCCTCTTGTGTCATTTTTTGCCCCCAATTTTGCAACGAAGGCATCCTGTGTTTTGGTTCGCGGCAGGTGTTCCGCTTCTGATCGCGCCACTACAGTCCTGAGAGTGCACAAGGATAAAGAAACTCCATCGTCCCCGAATCCGGAGTAGAGATGGTCGGCCGAGAGGGTACACCAGCGACGTTGGCTTCCGTCGGCTCCGTGTAGCATCCCTCTTGTCAGAGCTTCCCATTCATGGAGGCTGCATCCAGGTATGAAGCTTTCAGTTTCCTTGGGAGTCGGGGTGTGTTTCTGACTCAACGGTGATATCCTGCTTACTTGCCAGTTCTGTTTGAACGGGATTGTCGAACCACGTTCGATTCTAGATGACAACATAGTTTTACAGTATATCTCGCTCGCACCTCAGTGTATGCAGCACGATCGACCTGCTGAAGCGAGTATCATCTGGTCGCGAACAACCTGACACCCTTGCCTCCTCCCACGTCGGCGGAGGCAACATCACACGCCCTGTACGGCGATGGGACACATGACTTGTGGGAGACCCACTCAATGTCGACATTGGTAATGAAAAGATCCGCAGGTCTGTGGTGTTATGAACCTCATGTCACGCGGGTACACAAACCCTAACCCTAACAAATCTCATGCCACCAAACATGTGTATACCTCATGTATTTAATTACTGTAGTCTAGAACATTCCACAAACATGTTTATTTAATCTCCATTCTCATATATCTATATCTGTAATACCTTACTCATGATACATCATCTCATCAGTCAGCATTCCCACTGATGTAGTCATAATTACTCATCATCTATCTAAACATGTACAAACATTGTAACAGTATATATACCAGAATATGACACTGAGCCTTATGTATACCAAAGGCTTAAAAAGATTCAATCCACAAAAAAGGACACCATGGAAAAGACTGCAGAAGAATTGGTCCCATGGAAATTTCACAGGTTTCTGGATGTCTTTACTAAGAAAGCATCTGAACAAATGCTTCTACAAAAGGAATGGGATCATGCTATTGAAACCAAGCCTGATTACATTCCCAAAAAGGCAAATTTATATCCCATGAGCATAGAAGAAGAAAAGGAAGTATCAGACTTTATGGATGAACAATTATGAAAAGGGTACATTCAACCCTCCAAATCATCACAAATGTCACTGGTATTCTTCATATCAAAGAAAGATGGGAAGAAAAGGATGGTGCAAGACTATTGTTACATCAACAAACACACCATCAAAAATAATTACCCACTCCCCCTCATTAGTCAGCTCATAGATAAGCTGAAAGGAGCAAAGATGTTTACAAAGATGGATCTTTGATGGGAATACAACAATGTATGCATAAAAGAGGGCAATGAATGGAAGGTGGCCTTTGTATGTCATAGAGGATCCTTTGAACCTGTGGTCATATACTTTGGCTTATGCAACTTGCCAAGTACCTTCCAAACCATGATGAATGAGATCTTTGCCAATATGGAAGGTGTAGTCATCATCTACATAAATGACATCCTAGTTTTCACCAAAACAGACAACCAAGAAGAACACAATAAGATTGTTCTAGAGGTTCTTTGATGACTAAAAGAAAACAATCTATTCATCAAACTGGAAAAATGCTATTTCCAAGTAAAATCTGTAGAATTCCTAGGAATGATTGTCTCAGACCAAGGGATCGAAATAGATCAAATGAAGGTCCAAGCAATAAGGGAATGGCCTGTTCCCAACAATGTAAAAGGCATGCAAAGCTTTCTAGGCTTAGCAAACTTCTATTGCCACTTCATAAAAGATTACTCAATTGTGGCAAGACCATTACATGATCTGACAAAGAAAGACAAATCCTGGAAGTGGGAAACAAGACAACAAGAAGCCTTCAACATGCTTAAGCAAGCATTTACTACAGCACCTGTGCTTGCTTACCCAGACAATGATTGCCAATTCCAAGTAGAAGCAGACACCTCAGACTTTGCAACAGGAGCCATACTCTCCATGGAAAAGGATGGGAAATGGCACCCCATTGCTTATTCATCACACTCTATGACACCAGAACAAAAAAATTACCTGATAGCTGACAAGGAAATGTTAGCTATCATCCTGGCACTAGAACAATGGCACCACTACCCAGAAGGTACAAAATCCAAATTTGAGATATGGAGTGATCATAAGAACCTCCAATACTTTATGAAATCACAGAATTTGAATAGATGACAGGTGAGATGGGCACAATACCTATTGAGATTTGACTATGCCCTAATTAATAAACCAGGCACATCCATGGGAAAAGCAGATGCTCTGTCAAGGAGAGAAGATCATGCTGTGGGAATAGAGAATGACAACCAAGGAGTAGTGGTTATCCCAGCAGAGCAGATCCCCAAGGCAGAAAAGAGAGTTATGATACACAGTGCAGAAGAAGCGCTGTTAGAACAAATCTGCCAAGCCCAAAACAAGGTAGCAGTACCCAATGCTGTAATGGACAAAGAAGGACTAATAAAGGTCTTGGGTAAAATATACATCCCAAAAGGAGACCTACACCAAAAGATCATAACTGAAACAACCCTAAGAGTACTAGGTTGCACTAGGCTCAGTGGCTAAGAAGAGTGGGACTGAGTTGTATCTTAGAAGAGGGAAACTCTCCAAGAGGACTTGACTGGGGTTGACCAGCAAGTCCCTTGGGTTTATATACAGTTCTACTGTATGTACATGTTATGGTCATATCTAATGATCTACTACTATATATAGACTAGGGTATTAACCCAGGGTGCAGGGTGGCCTAGGGTTGAGGGTCTGCGGAGATAGAAGTATCTATATCAAATAGATGGAATGGAAGCAAACAGCCATAAGGCTGTGAGGTGGAAATGAAGTGTGCAGCAGGCATAGCCTTGCATAGCACAGGAATGAAAAGAAGCAAACCATGAGGTGAACCCTGTTCATCTGGGTTTGAACTTTATAAAAGTGTACACATGACCAAACACTAGGTGTGGGAATGTGGACTTAGAATTGTAGCACATTGAGTGCTTAAGGGGACAACAGGCACTTAGAGGTCTGTAGCCATATGAATGGGAACATAGGGACTTGAGCATTGTTGTTGGATGTTGCAAATGCTTATGTAATAGGGGCGAAAAGTATACCCTTGTAACACTATCTGCCCTCTGATAATTGAACTCTGGGCAATCAGAGGTAAGGGTTGAATAGATTAAGATCTTGTGCGAAGATCATGGTGTTATGATTCACCCCTTTTCTTCTTACATGACGCTTTCCCACGAACTTATTTCCTTTTCCAACTGCTGACACAATCATTCCATAACGTTCCACTTCATTCCATTTGTTCAGTCAGCAATTGTTCTGTCATGTTCCGTGACATTCCATGTAGGATACCTTTTCCAGCACACTGCCGTTTACGGTATTTGTCTCTGCTTGGTTCCCTTAGGTATATATACCTGGCCCAGCCATGTATATTCCCTAAGTAGTTTCTCCCTTCTACTCTCACCACCACTTGAGCACAACCTACCAATCTACCGCTTTTCTCTTGACCTTCTTGCTCAACCTTAAGTGACCCTTAAGCGTCTTACCTCGAACTTGACCTATGCTCTGCATAGCGTTGTTACCTTGACTCGGGTTCGAGACCATCATCTCCACCCTTGACCCCGACTCGTACTTGAGCTCGTCACTCTCGTCTACTCCTTGTCATTGGACCATCCGTCCACCTCCTTGAACCCTGAAGGGCTACACCCGATCCTACCCGGACCAGGTGTAACAAAAGAAACTACTTTGCCTTAGCGGCTACCATCGTAGTAAGCCGCCAACATTCCTCCCAGAATCCCTGCCCACTCTACATGGAGGGAAACTCATTCTGACACCTTGGACTCTTCAGAACCCGAGCAAAACAGACCTCACTCACCTGAGGAAGACCCCAACGAACCCACACTTCTCCAAGGAGAAGAAGAAATCACTGAAGATCTAGCCCAGGAACTATCGTCCACCCTAGATCTACCTCCAGGATCCCCACCCTTGACAGCATCCACACCCACAGCTAGGGCAGCACCACTTCACCCTTACACTAGACCTCTTGCACCCCGACCCCCTGCATCTATCAGAGGACCTATCATCACTCCAGCAGGGACCACCTTCAGAGTACCTACCCTGACCAACCTGACATCACCGACATCTACTATGACCACTAAACCAGTAGAACTCCATCTCAGCAAGCCTGAGCTATACGATGGAGACTGAGACACCACAGAAGAATGGATCAACTCGGTATCCTTCTACCTCATTGTTAACACCACCGTCTACACCACGGAACCCCAAAAGATAGCATTCGCCTTGTTGTTTATGGTCAAGGGCTCTGCCCAATTGTGGGCAGCCACCTACTGAAAGGTAGCACTGTCTAAGACCACCCTATCGATGGGGACATACAAGGAATTCCAAAAGGATTTCCTACAGGACTTTAAAGGAACAGGAACCGTAACCCTAGCCCATCAATGGCTAGCGGAAACCCACATGGTACTCACCCGGAAAGGATGGAATCCCATTGTCAGCAAATATATCTCCGCCTTCAAAGGCAAGGTTATCACAGCTAACATTACTGATAACCACGCTATCATCGGATACTTTGCACGAGGTATCCCCACTGACATTATGAGAAAGATTAACGACCGCGCTGTCAAACCTACTACCCCTGAAGAATGGTACAAGGCAGCGCAAGACCTATCTGACAATGAGGAGTACTCAAACGCCATCAAGAAATCCAAAAAGGCAATGTACACCCCCACCTTTGCTCCCCAACGACAGGTCGAACGAGACCCTGATGCAATGGACGTTGATGCCGTCACCGTCTTCCCCAAGAAACTCACACCAGAGGAAAGAACTTGGTGTATCCAAGAAGGGTGATGCTTCAAATGCTGAGAGAAAGGCCACACATCAACCCAGTGTACAAAGAAATTTGTATGCAAAACCCAAGAAAACCTGAAGAAAAACCTGAAGGTCCAGATGACCCAGAAAGAACCAATCCCCAATCTGATAGACTGCAATGATGACAAAGAAGCAAATGTGGGGATGGTTAGCTTCAAACTGGGTTTTTAGATAGGGAACATCCCCTGACGCAATGTTCCCCTTCCCCAATGTGCGCCCCTGTAATTGTATCTCCCACTACCAATATGCTACAGATCCCTATACAATTGCTTGACCCCTTGTGCACATTGAAAGTCGTCGATACCCGCGCCCTCATTGACAGTGGTGCCAAAATCTCCTGCCTAGACCTGGATTTCGCCAAGAAGCATAAACTTCCCCTCCAGAAACTAGACAAACCCCTGAAAGTCTGAAACGTTGACCAATCAGTCAATAAAGCTGGCCTCATCCGATACATGGCCACGCTCTTCGTCAACATTGAAGGCATAACCCACAAAACCCTATTCCACATCATTCACTGCAGAAAGGAAAACATCATCCTTGGACATCCATGGCTCACCACAGCCAACCCGCAAATAGACTGGACCCACCATACCCTGTCTATCGAAGAGACTTCGGATCAGTCCAAAGATCTCTACTACCTTCACACAGCCGACATCAACTGACACGACCAGTACATGGAACACCGACGAACCCACCGACACATCAACGTCGACCCCATCTGGGACAGACACCTGTACTTCTACCTGGAGTCTGACCCAGAAGAAGAAGTCAAACCAGCAAGAGCGGAGATTTACACCTCCCTTGCTATATGAAACTATAACCTAAACCAAGTCACCGTCGGATCCAGGATAATCCCTTGCACCCAAATAGCAGCAACAATGGCTACCAAACTCGCCATCAAGTCGGAAGCAAAGAAACCTAAAACAGAGCTTCCGGCAGAATACCAACAATTCACCAATGTCTTCTCAAAAGAAGCAAATGACCATGTACCCCCATCAAGACCCTATGACCACGCGATCAAACTCGATGAAACTTTCATACCAAAGATCACCAAAGTATACCCCTTGAACCCTCTAGAACAAAAAGCCACCGAGGACTTTTTAGAGGAAAACCTAGCATCAGGAAAGATCCAACCATCAAATTCCCCACAGGCGTCACCCTTCTTTTTTGTTAAAAAGAAAGACGGAAAACTCAGGCCTTGCCAAGACTACCGATACCTGAACCAACACACCGTCCGCGACGCCTACCCTCTACCCCTCATATCAGATCTTACAGACAAACTCAAAGACGCCTGATGATTCACCAAGTTTGACGTCAGATGGGGATACAACAATGTCTGCGTCAAGGATGGACACCAATGGAAAGCAGCCTTCATTACCCATAAAGGCTTATTCGAACCAACCGTGATGTTCTTCGGACTCATGAACTCCCCCGCCACCTTCCAACGTTTCATGAATGACTTGTTCAGGGACATGATTGTGGAAGGGTGGCTAGTCATATATATGGACAACCTCCTAATCTTCTCACCCAACGACCAAACACATGTCAAAAGAATGAAGAGAGTCCTCCAACAAATGGAAGAGTTAGATCTTCA
>JBBPLR010000775.1:0-13036 GCA_038089915.1 Sutorius australiensis
GCAGTGAAAGTGCGCACGTGAGATATACCCATTGTGGAGGACCGACTGCGCCATCCTTGTCGGTATAATACAGTGGATCATATATTATCAGCGAAAGGAAATTAAACGCGACTATTGCGAGCCCGAGGAGTGTTATCTGCACTGCATATCAATTCCGCCGATGACGGGTTTGACTCGAGAGCATACTGTATTCGGCGCGACCGTCAGCGGCCAAAGGGTGATGAACCAATTCCAGTAGGGGGAAAGGATGTATTGGGATACAAGGGACCTGTACTACAGCGGTCAGAAGTACGCTTGGTACGATTTGTAGAAACGTACTTGTCTACAGACTTGTAGGTGTACACTTTGAGGTTTTTGAGAGCCGTTGGCGACAGGTAACCCATGCTGGTAGCTCTATGGAGGGAGAAGAAGGGAAAGGAAGACAGCCAAGTTCACGTTCGTCCCGGCCTCGTATATCTTGAAAATCCGAAATGAAGTCTTGAATTGCGAACGTGTGCTCATAATTAGGTATCACGTGATGTTCAATTGACGCGAAACCGAGTTTTTGTTCATTTCTTGATACTTGATCGCAATGTTGCACCTATTACCAGCAGAGATCGCCCTGCAGGCGATATCGTACCTTCCGCTGCACTCGTTATACTCCGCGGTACTTGTCTCGCGCGATTGGAATGCGCTGATCGCCATCAATGAGCTCACTGTGTACCGAAATGCCTCAATACTCCACCGTTTCATGGACGAGGACCAACTTCATGCAGACTCAATGCCAATCAGCTGGAAGGACTACTGTCCGCTCACTTTCCGTGTCGGGTGGTAATTACCGCTAATCGACTCATCTCCAGGCAGGGAACAATTAGAAATCGAAAGGGGCTGGCGTGGCAAAGCGCCGTCTGTCATTCGAGAATTGACCGTGACGGGTACTTTTGTCCACCGCATCAAAGTGGACTATGAACTCGGTCTTGTCATCACGACACGCCAAACAGGTGGCCTATCCGTATGTGATATCCGTAGCAATCGTGTCTTGTGGGAACTACCTCAGGTCAGGACAAGCATCTTGTATTCTTGAGCCACGACAACTGATGTGATTGATCCCAGGCCGTCAACTATGCACATTGTGAATACGATCGAGGTTACATCGTTTTCAATCGACACGACAATTGCAAGGAAGTCTGGCGACGTACTGCTGATGCAGACAATGACGAGTACCCAGAAACGTCACTTCCAGACAGAGATATGCTCGAAGCATCTACGCGGGCTGCCGAACGTTTTTGTGCACCGGAGGATCGACGGGGTCATTTTAAAGCCTGGGCGCTTCTTCGCTTACCGGAGAATAGCCGTGCATTCCGCTTCTCGTACCCAACGCTCCTAGCCGCGGCAAGGAACAATGCATATCTCTGGGATGTCCCAAGATCGCGACTGGTTTCAGTCATTCAGGATACTCAACGGCTGCACCACGACCTGTCTCTGGTTACCGTCAATTATGTCGAAGTCAATGACCTATATGTGTTTATCTGTGGTGGCAGCGTTTTGCGTATTTTTGCGAGGGAAGGCGGAGCGTTGCTGTACCAGCTATCTACGAGAGAGCTGATCAGTGCAACGTGGGATGTACATCCACAAACTGGCTCTGCGTCGTCCGTCGTACAACCCCAAATGCTCCTTCATAACCACCATGCACCTTCTTCCTTCAACGATAAGTTCATAGCATGTATATATTTTTTACTCTTGACCAACGCGGCTGGAAATTGCTGACGATGTTTCCAGGTCATGTATCCGCGTCGGGGAATGACCTTGCTGTTCTTACATCACACGGCAGACTGGTGATCTTACCCGATTTCCAGCGTCTGTTTGCCGAGTCAAATGCCTCACACCATCGGGATATTGCTTTCATCCTGAATTTCCAACTGTTTTCAAGCGATGCAGAAATCTCATGCTACCTAGCAGTGGGCGGTCGAAACGGAAAATTGGCTGTCGCTACGGTATGTGATAAAGCGACATCCGCGCTTGCACCATCCTCACATCCCTTTCTAGCACAAAGGCATTTATATCATCTCCCCCGACTTTGACTTCAACCGTTTGACCGCCAACCGCCCACCCGAACCTGGCGTAACTGTCTGCAGACTGGACAGGTTCGAAGGCGAGCACTTGCTTTCGTCCATCTCCTGTCTTCAAATCACACATGGTGCAATCTACTTCACCTGGAAACCGTCATCCCCTGTTAGTGTGTGGTGGGACGCCCCCCGCGATCCCCACCCAGGAGCCGTGGGCGTGTTTCAGGACGTAGTCGATGACATAGAGGATGGGTTCTTGGAGGAAGTGGACTCTGAAGATGACGATCTGATCCTTGACCCTGCGGAGGACGGTCAGTAACATTCGCTGCGCTTTGCTACCCTTCACCGTGTTCACGTGATCCTTAGATCCTGTGCACCTCCACAACTTCTGGCCTACAGTGAAGAACACGGTGTACAGTGTAAGTTTCTGAGCGAATAGGTTTTTTCGGTCATGTCCATTCCGTGGGTACAGTATTACTATCTTCGAGAATCTTAGCTATACAGAAAATGCGGGTTGAGAATGTAAACGAATACGTAATGATGAGGGAATTTCTTTCTCATCAATACTGCTGGGTGGCGAGGGGCAACTAGAATCGCTAGGCAATTTGTGTCGAATATCTAAGTATTCCTTGAACGCTGCAGTCGCATCGGCAAGCAGATCTTGCAACAACTTTTTGTCCGACGGGGCGAACGCTCGGTCCTTCTCATCTTCCTTCAAGTAGGACAGCGCCTCGGGCTTCTCATCAACATTGACATGCAGCAGTTGCTCAACAACTTTTTCCCTCCACCGCTCCCATACTGGTGTGCTGTTCGGGATACACGAGTGGAGCATCCTGATACGATGCCTCAGTTCTTCTTTCCGGGAGGAAGGCTCTACGTTGTGGAAGAGTAGTAGACAAGCGAAGACCGCCATCGTCGTCCTCGTACCAGCACGGAACCGGCACATCTCTGGGTTCCCGAGCGTTCTGAAGAGTATGTCTGTCTGTATCTTCTCCTTCTCCAACGAGGACAAATATGAATTGTACATCCATGAAACACCGAGTGAGACGCAAAACATGATCTGACCAAAGAGGGGTGCTTGCGGGATGAGGAGAAGTTGGAGAAGGAACTGGAGCATAAGCAAGAGGGAGGATATGCCGATGTCGTGGTGTTTCTGTACGGTGCTCTTCTGCTTTTCTTTATCTGCCGGCTGTAAATCGGTATCTGATACGAGGTTGAAGCTTCCTTTCGTGATGACGTTCACATCCTCCTCCTTCCCTTTGATCACTATCACCCCATCTTCCCCCACCAATATGCCGTGGCCTGGGGGAACGCCTGACGCTGGTTTGTCGACCCACTTGATGACCAGCTTTCCTCTGCCAATGACAATGCTAGCCCAGCCACTGGAGATGATGCCGAAGAGAATCATGAAGAAGCTATACCAGTCATAGACCAATGCACACATCAAGCAAGTCGAGACGCTGACAATAATGGGGATGAGTCCGAGGAGAGCATCCCAAATGGGTAAGGGCTGGACTTGGGCGCCATAGCGGACCTCCTTCATCGCCAAATAGGTAACATCAAAGGGTTTGGTCGTTCTCCCATCTATCCGACGCACATCCAATGACTTGGCGCGTTCCATCGTTAGATAAGCGAGATGCCGCGTAGGCATCTCTGTGCCAGATAAGGCCGCGATATAGTTGGGCCCCTTCTGACCGTCGAGCCCAAAAGAGACGGCTGGCGAGTCGTTCGGGCCTGGGAACAGCCCATCCCAGAAGCGCGAGTTGGCCATCCGGCCAAATCGCTTTGCGACAGTGTAACTCCCGGGGGAGTTAAACCACCCTAGCCAGCGCCTTCCCTGGTAGAGGTGGACGGTTGACATGGCTGAGATAGCTTCTTTACCCCCGAAAAACCCGGCTACGGCGGCTGAATTGAGGGAGAACTTGGAACCTGCGAGAGGGGTGGAGATGGGAGCCATGGGAGCCATGCTTGAGGGGGGGGATGGATGGATCTCGGCTCCATCATTGCCTCCGTCCCAACATTAAGTACCCTGGCGCCTATCCTAACAGCAGCATGAGAAAGTACACGAAGTGGGTCGTTTTTGGATTATCCCCACTTTCTAGAAGTTCAACGAAGGTTCATCAGATGATCCATGGATCTCAATTCTTAGACGTTAGCCCAGAGTAGAACTGCAATGCTATCTGGAGTGAGGCAGAGGACGAACGACCTGTCAGGAGCGCGACGAGTCTTTCATCCACCGGTTGCAGACGACGGGAGCCTTGTTGAAAGTCATGAGACGACGACCTTGTTCTTGTTCAGATGTACGAAGAACTCAAGTCCCAGGGATTGATTCTCGTGGTGCGGAAACCTCTTGACCGTAGTTACACCGCCTTGTGGTTCAGGGCGGATTGTAAGATAAGCGGCATTCGGCTGTGCTGTCAGTTACGGCGGCGCACAGCAACACCTATTCATGGCACGGAATTACTCACAACTGGCGTCAATTACAACTTGAAGGCTGAAGCTGAGGGAGGGAATGGCTGTACCTCAAGTAGTATAAAGCGTTCAGGGGTTGTCGACCCATGTTTCCGCTCGGGCATACACATTTTCAGGGTCATATAAGGCAAAACTAATGAGGATCTTTAAAATAGCAAAACCGACAGCAAAATTGGGCTTGCTAATCGGGACCCGGCGCTCTACAGCAACTACGTATTATGGAAACCGAAAGTCACGCGACCATTTCGGTCCTTGCGTGGAGGCACCGATGTGCGGAGTGCACTATTGCAGTGTAACGTATGCGCGAAAATGTCTCGTACCGTGGAGAAAGACTGGATGGCAGCGACCAGTGCAATCGCAGCCAGCGTCCTGTACTTGCCATCCACTGGCGGTGCCAATAGATGTATTGCGTCTCCGCCTTCGCATTAGAGCATTGCGTTTACACATAACGCACGCAATTCTGTCTGTCTTCATATCCTTTGCTTCCATCTCCCTGTTAACGTGAGTTCGGGCATTATTTTGAGCAGAGTTGGGAAAGTATATGGCATACGGAAAAGAGAAAATCCCCAAGAAATCAGTTTTGGAATCGAGGATACTTCCCGGGACCTCATAGAAGGTTCAAATCAGATGTTCCTCGGATATTGAATCTTGATCCTTAGACACTGACCCAGGCTATCTGAGGCGAGCTTTACAGCGAGAAACTGGTTTGGCGCGAGGAGGGTCTCATCTATAGGCGGCTCTGTGGATCGTGGAAGTCTCGTCAAAAGTCATGAAACAATAACCCTGGCGCTGTTCGTGAACGGGGACTCACTGGATGTCGTGTAGGGAGTCTGTTGGGTTATCTCGACACAGACAAAAATTCGCCTGGGCTGTATTCAGCCATGTTGGATTCTAATTTTGAAGTACTGCACCGAGCTCGTGACACTGTCTGCGTCAATCATTGCGGCACACAACATCATCTAGGGGCCATGGTTTTCACCCCGGAAACTCGACCCCTTAATGTTACGTAATAATCGTAGTTTGGGAATATGGCATCTACACACTGTAGTGCTCGTTTCCTCAGAAAAAAGTTGCTTTTATGTGCTATAAATGACATTTCGAGTTAATGCAATGCTCTTGTGCGCTTAAATCTTTCCGAACGGTGTAGTGGAAGGTGTTGTCGTGCTGGTCTGTACTTCTTCACCCCAGTGTCGGGGCGTGGGAATTCAGAAAGACTCGGGCCGGTCCCATTGTGTTTAGGGTTACCATCGTTATTTGTTCATAGTCTACGTGAACTGAGAAAGTAAGACATTGTGCCCTCCACCCCTTGATTTGCGCCACCCTCGCTCTCGCCCCCTCCTTGTCGTCACACATCTCGCCTGCAGACAACAACACAACGACGGCAATGTGAGCGCGTCGCCGTCGTCATGCCCTCACCCTCGTCCTCACCCCCTCATTCCTCACGGCCACACTCACCTCGCCGACAGATGACAACGCGACAACGGCGATGACGCGACCGTGCTTCCACGATCGTGTCGTGGTCGTCCTCTCGCCCTCACTCTCGCGATGACAACACTACAACGACGACGTGATCACAGAAGGGCGATCTTATCGTCGTTGTCGTGTCCTTGTCTTCACCCAGATCGCCCTCACCCTCGCGACGGAAACACAACGACAGTAACGACGCGAGGAGCTGCAGAACGCGCTGGAAGACGAGCGAAGTGGTTAGTACGTACGAATAGATGAGGTGAAGTCGAGCTAGAGAAGCGGGGAGTAAAGTGCACGTACCGATGATTTCCACAGTCCTGGACCACCTCGAATACGATAGGATGCAGCGCGACGATGAGAACACGTGTTGAGTTACAGGTCGAGGTGACCTTTTTAGCAAGATTGGCGAGTCGGATGACATCCAAGGCGAAGCGCAGCACGGCAACGATGCAGACAGTGTCGGATGGTCCATAAGACGCCATGGAAACGATATGGACCAGCGCAACGGCAATACCAACGCATTATGTCAAGATAAAGACCGAAGGGGTCGAGAAGGCTCGTTGGACGATCCGGGAGTTGTCAAGGCTGATTCATGGCACGAAAACCTTGCGAACCGGGCCTATACAACTGGGAGACAAGGCAGAAAGGACGGTGCAACGAGCGGCGCACGCTACAACTCAAAACGAGTCAGAACGCAGTCGCTAGCTGCAGAGAAGGCAAGTCAGCACCAATGGTCCAGAATGCGAACGGACAACATACCTAAGCCGTCCCAGCCACTGCCCATACACCACAGAAGGCCTATAGAGGCCGCCAATCCACCGTGTCAGCGTGGAAAGCTGAAATCGCGATCTAAAGTGATCAGTAGAGTCAAGCGAAGATGTACACACCAGATCGAGTGGTCACAACATGACCAGATAATAATGTACGCTTTGATTGATTTGCTGCAGGTTTTGTCTTGCACGGAATGCAGAGTGCATGGTTCTCCGCGACTCTTAGATAGGGATGTGCCAATGTTGTTCTTTGTAATCGGGTCAGGGTGCTGCCCGGTGGGCCTTGATATAGTCTAGTCACCGGACTGACTTACCTGGAGTCTACAATAGCTAAGTGTCACGGAGACCATAAGTCATGAGATCATTTCGGCCCTGCGTCATTTAGATCAGTCGACTCCTGAACTGGTGCGAGGTTGTCCGGAAAGCAAGGTGAGGTGAACGCAGTAGACTAGCTGGCGTGAGGGTCTTGCGTGAAGGTGCCGTCTTTCGGACAAGGCCAATCTGTGCAGCAATCAGCGGTAGTTGTGGCTTGCCTGTCTCTGCCATTGCATTTCGCCATCACGTTTGCGTACCAGCAGCATCACCTGGCCTGCAAGAGCCCTGATGCCATTGGATGCCATGCAACGCGTCCACATGTACAAATAAAAGATGGCACTATTTAAATCTCAGACCTTTGAACAACCCTGCTGGTTATTTCTTTACCACCCCTGCCTTTTACTGATCTTCGATGGGCAGACCCTGTCACCATCGTGAATGTGAGCCAATACACTTGCGATATCCGCGCCGTCTTCCACAACTGAGATCCTGTTCATACTCCAATATCGGTCACGAAAGCAAGATGCTTGGGAAATGACATCCAATCCCCATTCCTGGACTCTGCGAGCAAGAATGATGAACATGACGAGAGGTTTTAACAACATCACCCCAGTATACCCGCAGGTGTAGGATCAGAACTATTCCTGTGGCTACACTAGGATGATGTTGTTTCCCCGTCATCCACTTCCTCCTCCCTGACCCGGTGTTGCCCGACTGCCAGGCTTTCTCTCCTCTCCTTGCATGCCACTGGTCCATAGAAAGGGCCAGCAGAATCTTGCCAACCTCTACATATCGTCCTACACCAATCCTTTCTGCCCTTATACATGCTAGACGGCACAGTCCCGTGGGTTCTGTGGCAAGAGCGAGACTTTTCGTTGCTATAGGCCAGGCGACAGCCCATAGTCAGAGTGAACCCGCTTCCATTGGCTTGGGATTGGTCCACGTTGGCCAATGTGTCGAGGGCCGAGACCCGACATCGCCCGTGGCTATCGGAGCTCCCCGGAAGTGACTGGGTCTTTCCCATGTCATGGTACTCTCCAAGCCGGAAACACCCATTCCACTCTGCGCTCACTCTCGTGACGGGCACTTAACTATCCGATAGATCTTCAATGCAGTCCGGACGATCCCAAGTTCGCCCAGTTTCTGCCTGCCATACGACCGCCGGGGACAAAGAGAGCCCGGACGAAATGATCTACCTGACATCAGCGATGGAGTTCGCTGGGTTCCATTCCGTCATCGGGACCATGTGGGCAGTCAACGGTGGTGCGACAAACGAGATCACGTCGATGTTTTACGACAATATAAAGGATGAGTATGGTTGTTCGGATTATACCCGTGCTGCATTTGATCAACGTATTTTGTTTGTCCATTTTAGTGCCCCGTTGTTTACCCATTCCTCTTGCCACGAAACAGAGAGCATGAACCTCATCGCGTCGCATGACTGTTCAAACTGAAGGTGTTTCCTTGCTCCGCAACGAGAAATCAAGATACGCGTCCGACTTCAACCAATACCTCCCCACAGCATTCAGGATGCGTTCGTGTCCGTCGCTTAGATTCAGAAATTTTTGTCGTGGTATCCCAGAAGCGGTTGTTCCTGTAGTAATATCCTGTTCATCCAGTACTCATTAACCCTTGACCCTAAGACGCACGCCACGCTTATCGACAATTTCATGATGCCTCATGGGCCAGGCCTTGGTTTAGGTTCTGTTCTCCACTCCTGTGGGCTTCAAGCACAACGTGGGCAGACAACTGGCAGATGATCAAAGGCGTCTTGTTTTCGGTGGCGCTTTTTGGTGTACTCTGAATATCACCGACTCGACAGGAAGCTACCAATTTGAGGGGACTTTGGGGAGAGCGAAACTCGAGGCTCTCCTCTCATGAGAATACCCTGCCAACGAGTGTGAGACCTTGTCGATCCGAATAGATGAGCCGGATCCGAACCCCGAACATCATCTTCGGCACCCTATGAGGCCGATCCAATATTTATGAAACAAGGATACCTGGGGGCTTGGTGGGCCGGTCCTGCAAGATTGCCGGGTCAATTGCTCCACAATGCAGTTGTGATATCATGCTAGGTCGGGTTGAGGTAAATGAACTCGTAATACACATTGCCGTTCTCCTCAAACTCAAATCACATGGCCATGATAAAGTCTGCGCCCAACGTGGTGCGACTTGAAAATAGTATAGCGTGGGGGGGCAGTCCACACATTCTCCGTGGGTACCGAACTCCAGACTTGCTGAAACCCGAATAGGAGGGGTTTGGCCCACGCCAAATGTGAGCGTGACTGTCTCCCAACTTCAAGCTTCAAGCTTCCCTTCTAAACTACAACTGGTCAAAGGCGTATGGAGATTCCGTCGAGTAGCTGTTGCCTGGTACTATGTACGTCTATCTATCATGCTGGCCACTGGAAGTGGAGCATGACGGGAACGCAAGTACATTGTCGGCAAATGGTGGTCCAAATTCCAAGTTTAACTGGTCAACGTTCATGACGTATCTGGCGTCTAACGCCCCGAGGTTAACGTACAATACGACGGTCTTCGAAGTTTATTCAGAGTCAAGTTCGGCCATCAAGTGCTGTACAGGGATACCACGCATCAGTGTTTAACGCTCATCCGGTGACCGGGTCCAACCGTATCACGATGCCTGCTGACCTATGCTAAGTACCTCTGGATTTAGTCCCATGTTGTGGGAAACGACGCAGAAGCATGTCTCTGATGCCTTCCGTTGTTCGGACCCAACGATCAGGGTCGTCCGCTCCATTTCCGTACCGAGTAAGCGGTCCTTAAAGACCCGGTGGGATGAAGTGGGTGACCAGCTTTCCCTGCTACCGCTTGCCGCTGGAATGACCAACGGTGTTTCGCCACTCTCCTCCTCGTCGAGCGGACCATTGGTCTCGCCTACCACCACCGTGGCTGGTGACCTTTTACTATCGGCGCTATCACCAATAGATCCCACGGACGATGTGGTACCCCCAGGTCATACCCACCGCACCTTGGTGCTCTGTTTCGATGGGACTGGCGACCAGTTCGATTCGGACGTAAGTTCTCTCCGAGTACTCCCGCTATTTCCTCTCATCGTGGTGGACCGCCATCCACAGAACTCGAACATCATCCAGCTTTTTTCCATGCTGAAGAAGGATGACCCCTCCCAACAGATGGTTTACTACCAGGTCTGTTGTTCGCCTCATAGAGTTCGAACTGCCTTTGATCAGGTGGCGCATTTGATAGGCCGGAATAGGCACCTACACTATTCCCGAGATAGCAACACCATTCATGGCCAAAGTATCAAAGACCGTTGACATGATGGTCGGGAATCATCTAGACGCACACGTAATGGGTAAGCAGGTCACTTTTATCCGCTCCGCAGGATTCATATCTGTGGCGAATAACAGGTGGTTACGAGTTCCTGATGCAGAATTGTATGTACGACTTCTTCAGTTCAGTCATCACGAGCTGATCCCGCGTAGATGAAGCGGGCGATAAGATCTGTATCTTTGGGTTCTCGAGAGGTGCTTATACGGCTCGTGCACTAGCCGGAATGTAAGTCTTGGTACGATGCCAACGCACGAGTCTCTTATACGCTTGATCCCTTCCCATACCCCAGGATCCACAAAGTTGGTCTGTTACCTCGATGCAACCATCAGCAAGTTCCTTTCGCGTACAAAATGTACTACACAGACGACGACGAAGGATGGCGGCAAAGTACGGCTTTCAAGAAGGCGTTCTCTATCAACGTCGATATTGAGTTTGTGGGTGTTTGGTAAGTTAGATCCCCGCGGAAGACACGTGTATTATTAACAACAGCAATGTGCTAGGGACACGGTCAATTCCGTCGGCATCATTCCTCGTACACTGCCTTTCACGAGAACCAATAACAATATCCGGTACTTTAGGCATGCTTTGTCATTGGATGAACACCGAGTGTATGTCCATTTCTTTTCCTCGTTCGACTACGAGTGATAACCAATCTTGCTATGAAGCCGATTCAAAGCAAACTATTACCACCGGTCAACAGAAGAGGACCTCAAATGCGGTGTGAAGTGCCATGAGATGCCGCGTAGCGTCAAGAAATTCCACCTACCGACCTTGCAGAAGGGACATGGCAATGGCCACCATCATGAGTCATCCATCCCAGAACTCGAACAATATTTCCCGCCGCCAATCACCCAAACCAATGTTGAAGAAGTATGGTTCGCCGGCGTCCACTGCGGTAAGTCCATCATTGTATATCAAAATCAATCGCGATGTACCCAACGCCGTGCAGATGTCGGCGGTGGGTCCGTCGAAAACGGCACTCGTAACAGTCTAGCGCGCATTCCGCTACGGTGGATGCTCAGACAGTGTTTCCTCTGTAACACGGGGATCATGTTCCACCGCTCCATGTTCAAGCAAGTCGGCCTAGACCACAACACGTTATACCCACACGTAGTCGAGCGACCTCCGGCGGTCTTCCAGACACCACCTCCCCCGTCGCGCTCCGGTACGCCCGACTCGGCCAAAGAATTCTCCGTACCAAAACCGCAGATCGTCCAGGACGACCCGACGATCGTGGCCTACAGCGATGGTGGCACGTTTGTCAGCGAGGAGCAGGAAGACCTGGCGGATGCTATTTCTCCGATTTATGACCAGCTCAAGATGAAGTGGTGGTGGTGGATCCTGGAGGCCATCCCTCAAAGACTCCATTACCAGCGAGACGAAGACGATCTCTGGGGCAACGATCTTGTGTAGGCCGGCATCTTGGTATTATCTGAGTCGTTGGCTGATTTTGTTGTCCTGTGTAGTGTCAACATGGGCGCGGGGAGACACATCCCCATGCAACGCAAGGATGGGGCCAAGGTCAAGGTGCATCGCACAGTCAAGATTCGGACGGAGGCAGATGGATTGGAAGGAGGAAAGTACTGGCCCAAGGCTAAGCTCAAGGTTGAGCCCGAGTGGGTCGACTAGGCGATCGAGCCGCCCTCGTCCGCTTGTACTGCGTATCTATGTATTATTTCTCTTGGTAATTGTAACCCCTACGCATCCTTACGTTTCTTGGCACCATGCCCTTTCGATGTTTATTCATCTCACGCAGATTCATATGACAGCACGTTCCTTTTGTTTTTCTCCAAAGCATTTGTCATGATGGTGTTGGGAACACTACACCTTGACATGAATCAGACGAGCATTCCGGCTTCGATACACGAAGCACTTTTCAGGTTCCTAGTTGGTGCTTCCTCAGATCCTCCGAGTCTTTACAAAAGAACAATTCCTGCCACGCAAGAGTGCAAGGAGACAAGACCCGTAGCCTGCTGTAGACTTCAGGCAGAGGTTGAAAACTCAAAGGTGGTAATACCATTGATCGACCAAACACGGAGTATCTCGTTCGTCGGTCAAGTTCAAACGTTCACCAGTGTATAGTATGTAACGTTCCCCCACGATGCGGATTCTTCGGCGTCCGTCAACGAACCGCCTCTCACATCAATCCAGAAGTGGCGGGGACCGAGGTACCGAGGAGTGGGACACCGACTCATGAAATGACCGCAAATACATATTTGATGGCTGGCGGCACTGATCTTCGGCCTAGCTCAAATGCCGGGGTCGTTAATGGCGATAGCGCGTTTTATACCTCATCTGAGACGGCGCCGGGCAAGCAAGGTGACCGCCAGTGCTGTACGATATCTTCCGTCCCGTCACCGCGGACAGACGGACAGACGGACAGACGGAGCGCCAGGACACGTCCGAGTCTTTCCTGCTTGGTGTGATATATGTTCCCGACCAGGCAGGTGTGCGGTGATAGTCCGGCGCGGCGCATCATTTCGATTTCAAGAGGGAACGTTCTTATGGCCTTCTTACCCACCTCTTCAGCTCCGCAGTCCAGGGTCTCCGTCCGCTCTCTGTTGTGCACGTCTGTTTCGGAGGTCCGTAAACGATCGGATCGACCCTCCGGACTCTAGATTCGAGGCTAGTGCTGCACGTATGTGTCGACGG
>JBBPLR010000776.1:0-13016 GCA_038089915.1 Sutorius australiensis
AGGTTTGATGGAATGGAAGAGGAGTGTAAATACAAATGGTCTAAGGGTTGATCTAGGATCTGAGAGATCTAGATCAGGGAAAAGGGTTACTGGTCTCAGGGCATGATGACTGGTATGCTCTAGGCATTGAGTGGCATCTTGTATCCTGAGATGAGCGTGGGAAGAACCCGTTCATAGTATGTTTGTAATATGTTTGTACACTCATTTAAGAATGTTCGTAGTGTTTCCTTTTTAGGAAGTCACTTGGTTTGAGCATTTGAGCCTTGCAAAGGTCGATGCTATTGCTTATGTAATAGGGGTGAAAATATACCCCTGTAACACTTGGAAGTGCTTGGGGGTGAAGGAGGAGTCTAAGAAACTATTCCGTGAAGCCAATGTCCTCTATTGGGCAAAATCTCTTTTTCAGGTCATTGAGAACTTCATTGCCAATGTGCTGGCGAAAGCAACTGAGCCCCCTCCCTTCTGCATCCCTTCAGTGCGCTTTGTCAATGCCAGTCTTGCATTCCAGTATTCCAGTGGGCCTACTAGGGGGTCCAGAGCACCATCTGTCGACTGTACATATCTAGGCAAAGACATGGGTATGAGATACCCACCATGGGTCATGGGTATGGGTATCTGTGGGTATGGGTAGGGGTATCACTGTCTGATACCCATACCCATACCTAAACCCACCAGGTGGGTATATACTGTGGGTATGGGTGGGTATGTGGCCATGTGTCACAGTGTATAACATATCATCATAACTCTAAATCCAGAATTATAGTATCAAGCTATAGTTAGATCACATTTTTTGTTGCTTTGAATATGGTGTACCCATGGGTATGACCCACCATGGGTTGTATCTGGGGTCCACTTTTACTGACCCATGACCATACCCATACCCATGGTGTGGGTATGGGTATATCCCTGGGTATGGGTATGGGTATGACCACTAATACCCTGGGGTATACCCATGTTGTTGCCTAGTCCCAGATCACATCATCATCTAATCTGAATAGACAGCCTGACTACAATGTAAATGCTGGTTCATCATTGTCTACTACTCACTAATATAACTATTATAATCATTAGTTAGACATTGTTAATGTAATAAGAGTACCATGACTTCATCACTGCTGGCAGGTGCCAAGTGTTACGACTATGGCCAGGTAGGCCTTAGCCGTAGACCTTAAGATCCACTGGTAGGCTTGACAGGGACAAGACGACCAGGGCTGGGGACCTGGTGAGAAGTCTGGGCTTGATACCAGATGAGGACAAGGGATCCTGCTTGTATTCAAAGAAGGGCTAGGCAGGGTACTGGCCATGATTCACAGAAGAGGGTGGATTAAGCAAGAGCAGAGTACAGGAGGTAAGCCAGGTAGTGGACCAAGATAAAGGTAGATCAAAGTTAAAGTATAAGGTAGTTTGACAAAGGGTTTATATATGTCTGGTAAAGGTGCTGACTAAGCAGGGCGAAGGGTGAACTGAGTCAGGAAGGATCAAGGGTATAACCTTAAGGGTTAAGGGTAATACTAGAAGGGATCATGGGGATCCAAAGGGTTCTGGGTAAGACTAATGAAATGTCAAGATAAGACAAGGATCAGGAACAAGAGAGGAACAAGGAGACGAAAGGAGGTCCTGATTGGAGTCCAAGGGTTTTCATAGATGAGATGGGATCAGGTAGATCCAGGGGAAATCTAGGGATAACCAAGGGAAGATCTGGGGAGGATCCAGGGAAAATCTGGAAAGATCTAGGGGAAATCTAGGGAGCTTTAAGGGAAGATCTGGGGAGGATTGAGTGATGATCTATGACAGGTGGAGTGACATAGGATCAGGAGTACAGGGACAAGGAGCAGTGGTGACAAGGGGCCGAGGTATCACATGTGAGGTCAGATGATGAGGAGTCACATGGAGGGTCAGGTGATGAGTCACGTGGGATATCAGGTGAAAGGGTTACATGATGGTGAATCACATGGGAGGTCCAGGAGGTGTCCCGGGTGAGGGGTTCCAGTGATGAGGACAACGAGGTAGGTCTGGAGGAGTCACAGAAGACTGTCCAGTGTGGTACTGGATGAGAGCAAGGAGAGAGATGAAGACGAGAGCCTCAAGGATGAGGAGGTCGACAAGTTCAATGAGGAAAAAGACAGGGGTCAACAAGAGTTGTAACATAAGCTGTGTTTGATTTCAACAAGTGTGACTTGCCATGACCATCTGTGACATTCTGTGACCACCAAACTTGGGTGTTGAGTGACCTGTTACCGTTACGGCATACAATTACAGCAAGCGCTACAGGTTCCAGCTGTCCGCCCCCACAAGTCACAGCCGACAGACCCCAGATACCTTTGCCTAATAGGCGAGCTTCCCACACCCATCATGTGTCGTGTTCAGCCCAGCAGTATAAGAACCTTGCCTTGTTCTTCTCGCTCCCATTCTTTCCCTCCCTCACATTGTTGCTTTACCCTTCTTCCCCTCTTAAATGTTCCACTCCTTTTGCTTATACTACTGGTGTGTTGATGCTGCCCCCCTACTTGTGGTGCTGCTTAATGGACTTTTTTAGAGGATGTTTCATTTGACTTGGGTATGTGCATGTGTCGAGTAGCAAGCCTGGATTGAGCCAGCCTGCGAAAGCTGGGTAGTCTGAACCTGCTAAAAGTAAGCTTCAGCCTTGGAATGTTTGTATTGACATTGCTCATCCTATGAAAGATGTTGTGTCATCATGCTCACTCAGCACTGTAATGACTGCATCAGCAAACCATCCTTTGCCAGTAGCCAAGGCTCCAGAATCTCCCATAGATTAGCCGAGACCCCAGTGTGGTAAATCATAACCCAGCCAGTCACAGCTTGTCATGATCAGCAAAAATCCTGTGCCTCACCAATCACCCGCATGTATAAGTGGCCCAAGTACTCGCTGCATGTGGAGCAGCATGTGCCAGCATCTCAGGAGACATGTGGTACAGACTACCATTTAATGTATATACTACTACCATACAGTAGTAATGTACTAATAAAGTCCGACGACTAGGTCTGGGTTGGAACAAACAATTAATAGTAGTCAATCCAAGACAACATCGAGAGCAGCAAATGGGTTGGCCAAGCCAGGGGAATTTGAGCCTATTGGGATAGAAATACGATCAATACAAGGGTCTGCGAGTGGTGTAAGACACTTACCAGACAATGTGTGATTGTGACGCTGAAGTAAACTCTGGTCTTCATGCATTGCATATTTGGCACTAACGGAGTATCCACTTTCTCGAATTGAAAGTCGGACATAACCAACGTGTTTGTTTGCGCTGCTCAGGTCCTCCTCTGCCCTCTCAAGCATGATCCGATTGAGTTGCAAGGTGATGACATTTTGATGAACAAGCTTGAATGCAAGATCTTTCTGGAGCGCAGATATGAGGCGGTCGCTCCGAGCAGCCTCGAGAAGGAGGTAGGCCTCCTGATTGCTATTTGGAGTGGTTTTCCACTGAAGAGGCGACATTTCGGGCTAGCAGTCGATCAGAACGGCCCAAAGTCGTACTACTAGCTAACGTACCTCAGATAGAATATTAGCCCCAATTGGCGCGGCTGCATCTGGCATGCTGGATTGAGCATCAGTGAATGTTGGACGCACGGAACCTCACATCGCCTCGGATGCAAGGGTGAAACCCACTGTTCTCTATGTTTATCAGGCCTAGGGGAGCCTTGCTGGATGTTGTTCAAGTCTATTTTCAATACAGAAATTTGAGGGGGTGATCACAGCACGGTTGGTCAGATTGTGGCATGACGGGTGGTTACAGGTGGCTTGGGAAAATCCCATTGTGGCACATGAGCTCTGGTATGACATAATTACACCTCAGACCACTCGCAACGGCTCTCTGCAGACTGCCCCACATCATGCCTCGGGCGAAAGCGACTCGTGGGAGATCCAAAACCGTCAGCTGTCCCCACTGTGGCAAGAGATTCTGCATGGTGATCAACGTTCTCCAGCACTTAAACCAGCCCTACGGTTCCTGTTTTGGGAAGTCTCTTTTCGAAGCCCTAGTCATCGGCGATGAAGTCAAAATGGAGAGTTCTCCTAGCCACCATTCGAATAATGCCCCCCAAGTTGAAGACTTCACACATTGTGATGATGTTGATGAACTTGAGTGGCCACTTCAGCGTGACGTGGATGTAGACATGGAGATGGATGAACCCCCTTCTCGTCATTCCGTGGATCCACCTGCCATCAGTGCTGCCTCAGCTCCAAGGGATCAAACTCGATTCGTGGAGATGTTTGAAGGGTGTGGTACAACTTTTCCTGGTGGAAAGACTTTCATGGGTACCTTTCGAGAAGACCAATTTTCACAGCAGCGACAGGAAAACCTATACTTTCCCTGGGCATTGAAGCAGGAGTGGGCCTTTGCATCCTGGCTGTTACGGTCTCACCTCAGCATGGCAGCAATCGATAGCCTCCTCTCACTTGATCTCATGACTTGTTTTCCTCGATGTTACCTTATTATGTTCTGATATCGATATTCAACAGATTCAAAGCGTATTGCTTTCTTTCTGTTCTGCCAAGGAGCTCCAAGCTCGTGTGGAGATTCTCCCACGGGGTTCGCAATGGGTATGTGAGACACTGCAACCTCATCACCCCGTCAAACAACCCATCCACCTCTTCTACTGAAATCCCATCAAGTGCTTGCAAGAGCTCCTCAGCCATCCATCGTTTGAGCCCCACATATTGTTTGTTCCAAGGAAGGTCTGGACCAGTGCCACGAAAATTTGTCGCATCTACAACAAGTGGTTGAGCAGAGAGCACACATGGAACATGCAGGTAAGACAATCATTTTCTACACATGCTCCTATTCATGTATGTCAGGAGAAACTGCCCCAAGGCTCCACCCTTCTCAGAGTTGTGTTGTCGTCGGACAAGATGAACATATCAGTTATGAGTGGCAATTGCATGGCCCATCCGCTTTTAATCAGCTTAGCCAATATCAATGGCAATATCTGCAGCAAGGCTTCTCTACATGCATATCTTCTGCTCGCATTGCTCCCCATTGCGAAGTTCATACACAAATCTACTCGCGTTTGCAGTCTCCTTCAAGATTGGCTCGTACATGAGGCACTCAATATCGTCCTAGCCCCCCTCAAGACCACCGCCACAGTTGGGGTCATGATGAGTGATCCGGCAGGAAATCTACGCTACTGCTTCACACCAATAGCCGCGTGGATCGCAGATACCCTGGAGGAAAGCCTCTTGGCTGCAACTAGCCCTAAAGTGTCTCCCGTCACCGTTGCAACATCTAAGCAATTTGGGGATGCTCATCGACACAAATCTCATACCATGGATACATTTATTGCTGCAATCCATGCAGCCTGCACACAACACTCCCTGGCCAATTATGAAAACTTCCTCAAGTCCGTCAGGCGATTGGGGCTGAACAGTGTCATTGAACCCTTTTGGATTGGGTGGCCGTTATCGGAGCCATGCTACTTTATCACCCCTGAAGTCTTGCATCACTTTCATTGGTTCATGTGGGACCACGATATCCAGTGGTGCATCAAGATAGTTGGGGCTGCCGAACTTGATTTTCGGTTCACTCTCATACAGACACTTACAGAATATCAAGCGTTTGATGAAGGGATCTCGAAACTCAAGCAAGTGACCAGCCATGATCACTGAGCAGTCCAGCGCTACATCATTGGTGCTGCTGCAGGAAAAGCACTGCGCAAGTTCCTTGTGGCTGTTCATGCCCTACTAGATTTCCAATACTTGGCCCAGGCACCCATCTTCACCACCAAATCTCTCTGTAGGGTCGCAGCTGCTCTACAAGAATTCCACGACAACAAAGATGCAATTATACGACACAGAGTACAGGACGGCTGGGAGATACCGAAACTGGAGCTGCTGCAGAGCGTTGTGCCGAGTATCAAGCAGTCTGGGGTGATAATGCAATGGAGCACTGATGTCACTGAACATGCTCACGTCGACAAGATCAAGCAGCCAGCTCACGCAGGGAATAATCAGAATTACTACAACCAGATTGCCCGCCATCTTGATCAGTTGGAGAAGTGCTTCAGATTCAATCTCACAACCCGCATCGAAGAATGTTTGGGGATGGATGGAACAAATGATGAGAACGAGGATGACGAAGACCATGAGCCTGATGCCGAAAAACATGTCATTGTCGAGTATCTCACCCCAACACGTCAAGTGATCGATTACTTCTCTATCTCAAAAGCCCTTCTCCGAGGGGTTTATCCCTCTGCGCTGAAACCTTTTCATACATTTGCAACTGAAACGACCGCCTTCCATCTCGCAGCCAAGCCATCACTGAAGCTTACTCTTGGGGAAGCCACTGACAAGTATGGACTCATGGATCTCATCTCGGCTGTCATGGCATTTTGTACGCAAGGAAGAGGTGCATTGTCTCCCATTGACTGGCGGCTCCACATTTGGCATAAGGTGTGGGTACAACAAGTTACATATCACGAAAAGAACTTGGACTCTCCTCAGACCCTCCGTGCGATGCCCCCCACTTCCTCAAGTCCTTATGGCCAGTATGACTCGGTTATTGTCAGTCCCCAGCACAAGAGCGACTGGCCAAGATGCGGTCTCGAGGGTCACTCCATCGCCCAGCTCAGGATCATCTTTCATGTCCTACCCTCTGACATCTTCCTTGTGTATATTCAGCATCTCCGTGTTGTTGCTCAGGGCAATCCCACTAATACCAGCTCACTAACAGGGATGCATCTGCTAAAGTGTGCAGTGAGGGTGAATGGACAGTGCATCGGCGAGGTAGTCCCCCTCACTCTGGTGCGTTCCCCTGCTCACCTTATCCCTCACTTCGGTCACAAAGCACATCCGCGTCTGATGAAATTAAACAGCTATGAATTGAGCACAGAATTTTGGCTCAACAAGTACTGGTCGAAGGAATTCTATTACACACTTTTACCTACTGGTTCTTAGGCTTTACCTTGTTCGCACATACTACAATTTTACGTTTGATTGCATCTATCGATAATCTACAAAAATCGATCATTGACAATGAACTGCAGGTGGTGAATGTGGCTGTATTACAGCTTCATCATCACCTCCATAACCAACAACCAAGCACCACCCAGTCAAGTTCCGGTATGCAGCAATGGCGCACTGAGGCAAGGGTGCATTTACCTGAAGAGGGAACACTAAATTTGTTTGTTCCCATAGCCACTCCGACCACATGCAACCCCCATCAGCGGCCGACATGTGAGTTTCCCCCCTCATATTATTGGCCAACTGAGGATGAGAAAAATCACAGCTCTCGGGTCACATAGCCTCAGATTATAGATCCAAAAGTGACAGGCTATGCAATACAATGGACGACCTGCTCAAAGCCGATATGGTAGCCTCATATTGGGAGTTGAGCGAACATGACAGCTTACAGCTGTTAGAATTTCTCTTCCCAGATCAGCGTATACTCCAGCCTAAACGCGGTGCCCTAGAAAAATCCAAAAACCCATTTACCATGGCACAAGTTATGAAGTTCCTTGAGGATAACGGACTATATGGTGTCCCGCCACCTTCAAATACCATAGATACCCTAAAAGCACCCACGAAGTGCTGGTTGTCCAAGTCCAAATGCCCTGATCTTCGCTCTGATGCCTCCATGAAGCATGAAGTCCCCCTTGCACATTTCTTCAACACCATGCTTCAAAGTGTCAAAGTGGCTTGCGGCCTCGAGTTACTGTGTGTTCCCGTTTTCTATTTTTACTTATATGTATGATGGCTCAGTGGTCTCTTCCTTAGAAAGTGGAATGGCAACACATCGACCACACCGTTGAAAGGCTATGGATTGGAATACAAACGGAAACCCGACATCAGGTTATTTGAACCGAAGGGAGATACCTGGCAGCACCTGGTGTTGTTCTGTGAAGTGAAGAGCAAAGCTGACAATTTGACAGAAAGGGACACCTATGTAGACCTCGCTGGTAAATCGGCATGCCTACTATTCATGCAAGATGGTCGCCACACTGTCCCATCCATCCGCATTCTCGGTTTTTGAATCTATTTCACGCTATTCGATTGTGGTGGTTCGCTCTCTACCTGTGGGTTCAATATCCATGATTTCCCCAAGGTGCTTTTACGCATCCTCATCGGCCTCTCTTGTTATCGCAATAAACCCAACATTCTCGGCCTTGACTCCACAGTCATGTGGGAGAAACAGAGAGATGGTCCACCACGAAAGATTCTGAGAATATCAATCTGGCATGGATTGCAAATCATTGCAATCCAAGTAAGACTCACCAAACTTCTCTTTATTTCCGATACTCTCCTCGGTCGCAGCACAACAGTTTGGAGGGGTGAGGTGACGGGTTGTCAAGAAGTGCCGCTGTACGTTGCAGTGAAGGACACTTGGGTCGATCCGCTCAGGAAATATACCAAGGGCACTATACTTCGTATTCTCAACAAGGCAGGCATCGAAGGGGTTCCATCCCTAATCTACAATGCACAAGTTACAACCAGAGTATATGACAAGAGTGGCAAGCAAGCCGTAATGAATCACTCGATGCATTACATTCGCGCTGCATTGGCAGGGTATGCTAGTAATGCCGGCACATATCAACTTCAGGTCTTGTATAGACTGGTCAGCGAACCAGTCGGTTCCCTCGTGACAGATTTTCATTGCCTGGCTGAGCTTCTCATTGCCTTCCTGGATTTTGTTGTGGGTAGGTACACATCTTTTGACTTTCTGTAGTCTTTCTAATTCAAGTATTCAGCACACAGGGATGCCCTAAGAAAGGCTCGTATTTTGCATCGTGACATAAGCCTTGTAAATCTCCTCCTCGTATTCACAAAGACCAAGTGAACCAATCAGCACTTGGTGATGGCCCACATATCATCGAAGTTGCAAGACACTTTATGTGGAAGAATCGCAAGCCTCAGGCAATGAGGAGTGCTTGCTGATTGGGGCTATGCAGTTCCTGTCGCTACTCATCCTCTGTTCCCGTCCTTGTCCTTGTTCTTGTTCTTGTCCTCGTCCCCTTCGGTTGACACCACCTCACTCATATCTGATCCCTCTCTCTTGCACACTTCCATCCCCATTGTGCAGGATCCCTCGACTACAACGACTGTGCCCCCAGTTCCCCCATCCAGTGCAGAGTCCGACTTCCTGTCAAACACCGCAACCTTGCTGTCTGTTGAGCGCAACACCGGCCTCGCTGACATGCCATCCTTGGGCCCTCCAGTCCTCGCCAGTCCTCACGCCATGTCAAGGTCAACCACGATTGCCCCCTCTTCACCGACATCCACCGACATCGTACAAGGAGGCTCATCAAGCAAATTCGAAATTCCAACTGCCGATAACTGCGTGTTTGCAAAGTTCATTGGCTCAACAGAAAGCACGAAATTGACGCAGATCACACAGCTCTCCACCGAGCATAATGTCGTAGTCTTGGCTAATCCGTCAGAAGATAGACGTGCCACTGATGATACAAACCCACTTCATCGAACAGTAAGTTGAATCCCCATGTTTGGTTCAAACTGACCGTATACCTTAGGGCACATGGGCATGGATGTCCTCCGAACTGGTTATGGCCAGTCCCAATCAACCCGTCATCCACAATGAACTTCACAATCTAGAATCATTCTTTTATGTCCTAGTCAGGATAGCTGTTCTGTACGACGAACCGGGCAAGCCCAAACCCAAAAAGGAACTTGAGAAGTGTTTCGACAGACTTTTCAACACTAGCAAGCCAAGTATCCTCAAAACAATCACTATCCAGTCAGATTTGACTTGGGTTCCGTCTGTTGTTCAACATATGTCACCGTATTTCCAACCCCTTGTACCTCTCCTCAACAACCTTCGGCGAGACATCATCATACCTCTTATGAGCGACGAAGAAGGTAATTTCCACCGGCGCGTCCCCTTCTGCCACGATACCGTCATCAAACACATCGTTTCGGCACTCAGCGAGCTCCCCAACAAGTCATGGGTGCCAAATCCTCCTCTCAACAGACACGAAGACCAAGCCACTCCACCAGTATATGAAGAGGATGATGATAGCTTGTCAGTTTCTGACTTTGACGATGAAAAAGGGAATGCAAGCTCATCAATATCTCCACCAGTTTTAGAAAGGGCAATCGGTGGCCACCTTGCTGCTCATATGGTTGCTCAGAGCAATCCAGAGCCATCTTGGAAGCGAGCTGCCGAGTGGTGAGACGAGCCTCTTGCAAAATGTCTTCGCCCTTCCGAACAGCGTTCTGCTCTCTCTCATCTCATGCCCCAAAGAGGACAGACCACGAATGGGGCTTTGGATAAGCGCAGAGTGTAAACTGCTTCGTGTATGTGGTGTGCAAGCGTACTTTTTTGTCATCTGCCCTATGCATCTCGCTACATGACTGAGCTTTTATGTATCCCTACCGAGCTATGCTGTATACAGGTACTAGTCGCTGCAATGAGGCTTGACTTATAAAAGGATTGACTTCGGAGCAATTTAGTGCCGCCAGCCTGAGAAACCATGCCCCCCAAATGCAAAGCCTCCAATAAAATTGGCAAGAGCTCACACATCCCTTCCATTGGTCCAGATGTGGCATCCATCTCAAAACGACAGAGGGTTGAATCGCTGTTTGACGATGTCAAGATTCTAGGTGAGCTTGAACCGCCTTTTCTTCCTAGCACTTGAATCACCACTTTTCCAGAGCCAAGCCAACCCAGGCAGTCTTCACGCAACACAAGGGGCACCGGAGGCCAGCTTCAGCAACTACAAAATCTTGAAGCCGTTCAAGTCGCCAAGCCGTTGTGTTCATCTCAGTGCGGACTTTCCATCGCCATGCAAGGTGAAGGTATCAATCTGATGGCACCATCCTATGTCCCGGCTGAGGAAGATGTCCACTCAGAGGAGAGCCAGGTTCCACCTTGGGCAATATTATCTTCGTGTCCCCAGCCATCGTTCACGCCTGCACAACTTGGCGAGCGGTTTGGATTCACACTGCCAACGCATGCCACCAGTGATGTTGAAGATTGGGACCCACATCTTCGTGTCAGGAATGGGTGAGCCTCTGCTTTTTTTTTTCTCGCAGTGCAATTGTAATAAATTTTCAGAACACTGATGACTTCATCAACCCATGGGTCTGTTCCATTATCGCACAGCTCTTCTGTCTTTTTGGTACCCTCGTCGCATGGTGGTTCTACAAGACCAACTTCTCACTGTCTGTCCGAGTATGGTGGTGGCATCTCCACTACGCAACAGTTTCTCCAGCTTCCAGTGGAGAGTGCTTCCAAACCCACAGCATTAACAGGGAGGTTGGAGGTGCATCCCCAGGTAGATCAGGTGCAGAGTGTTCCGCATGCCCCTGCTGCTCAATACATCGAAGGACCAACAGGTGAAGACCCCCTGCTCACGCAGTGCACCCAGTTGCATCGAACATATTCCTTTGCTCACCTTCCTTCATTGTTGACCCAAATCATACCCTGTTTGCCAGCAAAGATGCGAGTTTCAAGTCCCGAGGAGACGATTTTGTGATTGACGAGGCATCCCCAAGCAAGGACGAGCGCGCTGCAGCATTAGCCCTCCACCGTAGTAAGCACCAACATCCAATTTTCTGAGTTGTTGATGCCATCTGCTTAGTCTCAGGCAGTCCCTCTGATGGGTGGATTGACAATCAATCTGCAAGCGCTGGTAAGTCTTTTGCCAGATGCACTTCACCACTGAGCTTGTAAGTTTCAGCCACTGTTCCAACCGACCTCGCACCTGATCTTCCCAACCCCATCGTGACTCAAGATGCTCAACGTGCTTTAATGTCTCGCCCAAGTATGTCCATGGGTTATGGGCATACAGTACTGATACCATTATTTAGATGAGATCAATGATGTCGTCGCTCAACACCACCAGCGCAACCGCGCACCACGTCTTCCAAGTAATGCTCAACTCTGGGCCATATGTAACGAACAGCCCACACCGCACTCACGTTCCTGCAGTGCTGGCCACCATAGCTGTGTGGATGACTCAGAAGAGTTGAGCACCCCAATCTCATCATCCCTTCAACCAGCAACAACGAACAACATTGAACATTCTGCGAGAGTCTCAGACTCGGCAGAAGATCTTGGTTCAGTGGGGGCCTCTGGTTTGACGGGGGCCTTTGGTTCTAAGGGGGCCTCTGATTTGGCGGGGCATGCAAATCCAGCACAGCTTCACTTCTATCCTCCTGCCATCCATGATATTATTGAACGGGCCAAACAAATCTCTCACTGTGACCTAGGATCCATCAATTCATTTCTGATATGCCCTCAATTCGACAGTAAGGCCACTGATTATGTTAATGAGGCGATTGCGGAGCGACGCTCCCAAGGTTTGACAGTTCCACCCGGTAAGTGACTTTGTCCACTGGAACTCACCTCTCAGAAACGCCGCTTCTAGGATGGTGGCCGAGTCATACGTGTGACATTGCAAAGCTAGTAAGTACCCTGAAGAATGGGCATTGATTTACTAAGGGATTACAGCTCTGGGACAACATCAGCAACTGGCATTCCGCTCTCAAAGAGAGAGCCCGCATCTTTGCTCGAGAGCGCTATCAGTGGGACCTGCAGAACCTATGTTCCTTTAATGCTGACATCACCAAGAACCTTCTTAACGGGGGTACATTCTTGAAAGGCGGATTGGACGAGAATGTAAGTAGCGAGCTTTCCAATTTCCATCCTAAGTTTCTTCTCAATAGGGACATACGAACAACCTTGCGCATCCTGCGCTTTCGGGCATCATTACCGACTTTTTCTACACAGGCCCACTCTCGATGGGAAACCTCTTCCCGGAGGCATTTGCACGAGAGGTGCCCTGCCCTACCGTCGCGCTCGCCACAACTGCTGTAAGCCATCTCATGCTGATACTTCCAAACTAACACGTGGGCAGATCAAGGTAGCACTGGATGAAATCGCCATGGAAGCAAAGGAAGTGGCATTCAAGCGCGATATCTATGCTGACGTCTACGCAGATATACTTGGCCTCATGGCCAAATGTGACATGTCGCCCATCCATTGTGCCAAAACAAAAGCACTCCATATGCAATGGGCGAAAACTGGAAGGTGCATGTCAAT
>JBBPLR010000777.1:0-13013 GCA_038089915.1 Sutorius australiensis
ATGGAGACAAAATGGGGGATAGCATGGCTTACAATCGCACACAGTCTTCCAAGCGCATGCTTCGTGTGGTCGTACGTTATTTCGTATATTGATCAGCATCCACCCTCACTTGACTCTCACCCTTAGAATTACACTTTTCACCGTGGCTCTCGCGATACGGATTTTTGGTCCAAAGGAATTTCTCGTCGTTACTCCTCTCAGCATTTTATGGTTTGTTCTCGTGTTATTTGGATCCAGGGTCCTCTATGTGACCTGGAAATTTGCTACCGTTGGTGTATCGGACATGGACATGGATGACCTCGAGGAAATCCAGAAATCCTCGCTAACACGGGATATTGAGCAGGGACTGGAGAGATTGATGGATATAGTATTACCCCAGGCTCCCTCATCGTGTTGCTGTGGAGAGGGTTTGGAATCTGATTAAAAAGCCTTGGATTATAAATACTCGCAAGTCGAGGCTATAGTGTAGATTTATTGCAGTGTGTCATGATAGCTATCGTATGAGTGTGTTTGCAGAACATACGTTAGTGAAAGCTTGCAATACCCCTACCTCTTGCAATACTACCCCACAGCTCCTTTGTTTTCGCCTTGCAATACCATCCTTCCCGCTTCCTACTCGACGGTTAGCGCTCTCTTGCAATACCACCGCCCACAGTTCTTTTTCGCCTTGCAATACTGCCAGCTTTCCGCCGCACCCGTCAGCGCCGTTTTGCAATACAATCAATACTGCCCCTCCGCTTTCGCCTTGCAATACCGCCCCTCCCGCCTTCTTCTCACCATCGGTGAATGCCCTTTTGCAATACGGCCATATCCCCCCCCTTTCAACTTTGCCTTGCAATACCGCTAGCATCCTGCCGAACCTGTCAGCACCGTTTTCGTGCGCCCGCCCACGCCCGCCCTTGTTCCATATTAGGAAATGATCGCGCCTCGGTATGTTTCATTCCGGAATTGGAAGTCTCCAATAACATCCTTTCTGCTTTCCCTCCATTTCCTACCTAGATACTGCATCATTTGTATGTAGATACATGAATTAATATGTGTAATGCATTATCTTATTTGTGCCCCAAAAACCCTCTACAAGGAGATAATGGAGATTTGATATAAAAAAAAGAAAACATATCCGCATTTTTGACATATTGGAGTTATACTCCTAAATAAATATTCCCAGAGAGCTCTCATATACATCATAAACATATCAACATTACAGATCACCAGAATCAAGGCTGGTGATGTTGTGATATATCTTCCTCCTAGCCTCTTTTGTCACTCTCCCAGGTTGTTTCAAGGCCCTATCAGACCTGAAATGAAGTAGACATCACAGGATGATGTACATCTACATATTCTACCATACATATGACTTGTCAAAATGTCTTGGACATTATCTAGAACATATTTCTCTGTTTTATGATGTAATTATATTATGGGTTATCTGGTGGGCATATCAACAGGGGAATCATGTCAGATACTTTTTCCTATTGGTATCTAACTCTCCCTATTTACTCTGATTTTTCTGATGCTGATTGAAGGTGTGAGGAGTGATCTAAACATATGAAGGTGTGGGAAAATATCTGGAGACTTTAGGAGACTTTTAAAACAAATCAAAAACATGCCACTGTGACTTCCACAACACTTCAAGCACCATTCTAAATAGTAGACCATGTGCTCCAAGTACAATGGAACCTATGTACCACATGTTCCTGGCTGATTCTACTTCTGAAGTGTTGAAATCCAAGAATGTATCTTTGATGCCAATAGCAGAATACATATGCATCCAGTTGCAAGTAACCTCAAGTGATACATTTTCGCATTTTTAATGCTTTGTAAGTGGAATTGGCTAGGCACATGGAGTACATAGGTTCTATGGTACTAGGAATACATGATCTACTACTTAGAATGACACTGGAAGCGTTGTGGAAGCCACAGTGGCATGTTTTTGATTTGTTTTGAAAGTCTCCTAAGTCTTCAGAGATTTTCCCACACTTTCATATGTTTAGATCGCTCCTCACACCTTCAATTGACATCGGAAAAATCAGATTAAATAGGGAGGGTTAGATACCAATAGGAACAAGGACATGTCATGATTGCCCTGATGATATGCCCATCAGATAACCCATAATATATTTATTCCATAAAACAGAGAAACATGTTCTAGATAATGCCCAAGACATTTGGACAAGTAGTTTATATGGTAGAATATGTAGATATACATCATCCTGTGATGTATACTTCATTTCAGGTCTGATAAGGCCTTGAAACAACCTGGGAGAGTGACAAGAGGGATCAGGAGGAAGATATGTCACAACATCACCAGCCTTGATCCTGGTGATCTGTAATATTGATATGTATTAGATGTATATGAGAGCTCTCTGGGGATATATTATTCATGGGTATAATTCCAGTATGTCAAAAATGAGGATATGTTTTTCATTTTTTATCAAATCTCCATTGTCTCCTTGTAGAATGTTTTGGGGGCACAAATAAAGTACATAGACAATGTATTACACATATTAATTTATGTATCTACATACAGATGATGTAGTTTATGGGTAGGGAATGGAGGGAAAGCAGAAAGGATGGTATTGGAGGGGCTTCCAATTCCGGAACAAAACATACTGAGGCGCGATAATTTCCTAATATGGAGCAGGGGCAGGTGCTGCAGGCGGGCATGTGAGATATACCAGAGTTCGAAAAAAGTACTGCCAGGGGTGCCTGGGATCAGAGGGAAGCAAGTGTGATGACAAAGCCTGTTGGTACCTGGACCTTATCATAGATCGTTGGTATGTGGTTTTATCAAATTCCCATTGAGATTCTCCATAGCAAGGGAGATTGTCTTTTTGGGATGACAAGTAACTGCTTATTGTATTGCAACTGGCTGTGCACAACACACAAATTGACTAGTACAGTATATTGTGCATTACTTTTACAGGTACAGGTGCCTGGCCAGATGTGGGCTCAACATTGTACAGATGCACAAGTTCCATCTCATGCATGATTTCATTGATGAGTGGCACACGAGCTGTTTTGAAGGTGGTATAATGTTGAAAAAATCGTTGCTTCTCTTGGCGGTCAAGAAAATGACAACATTGTTCATGAAAACTGCGGTGATTGGAAAGGTGGTAGGGAATTTTGACATGCGTTATATGACACCATTCCATGATGTCACTGGTCCATTGGTAAGCGGCACCCATCATGCATACACTCTGCTCAACGTGAAGAGCCAACTCCAGTTTTGGGATACAAAAGTGGTTTAATGGCCTGTTTTTCCCTTGATGACCCCCTGCAGCAATAATAGCAGGTTTGTAATGGTGGAATTCACATAATGCCTCACTGAGTGCATATAACGTCTTGTCAAAGAAGTGGACACTCTGGGCCAGAAAAATGAATTCCGTGATGGCACAAAGGGCACAAAGGACATCATTGGGGACTCCACCTGCGACAACAACTGACAACAACTTCTTGAGGTCCCGATGGTCCTTTCCTGATGTTTGCTTGAGAGTAGTAACACCATTTGGCCAGTGTCGAGTCCCAGTCCATGGCTGGAGGACTGAGAGGCAACGATCCAGTTCTGCTCTGCCAATCATGTTGATTACCCATTGTACGCAGTGATCGTAGTAGAATTTGTGCCATTGATGAAGAGTGTCAGGAGTGAGGAACATTGAGGGGCAAGCATCTCCCCAGTCTGCCCAAAATGGCGAGATGACGCCATTGAGGTGAAAAGATGACAGGCAGACCTTGTGGAACACAGCGATATCACATGGATCACACATACAACATGCCTCTCTGATCGCATCAAGAGTGGCCCATCAATCATGGGGGGAATAAGGGGTCGCCTCGCCAAAGTGTTCAGTAGATGTGGTAGAGATTGGGGAGTATTTCGATGAGCTGCAAGAAATTACATGTTGCTCTGGAAGATCAGCAATCCAAGATACAAGTGGAGTGTGAATGAGTCGCAGAAGGCCATTTGGATCAGACATAACAATGCCTTCTCTTTCCACTTTCTTCAAGTTCTGAGTGACGATCGAGATGGCAAAATGGTATACACATACCGATAGAACTGATTGAATAGCAGGGGAGACATTGAGAAACTTTGGGATAGGGAGATAGGCAACCAAAGCAAATGCATGAGAGCTTGCTTTCATACGAATGTTGGCATGAATGTTCGCCAGGGATAGTAACAGCGGGTGCATCTCTTTATTCCTGGAACCTAGAGTCAACGGTGTCTTATCAGATGCCCTGATCATGCCAACAAACGAGTGGCCTTCAGGCAGTGAACTCTGGATAGAATGATCAGATTTATGTTGCAATTCAGATTGACTGGCGTACCTGTATATCCCAAGTGCAGTCTCCACTCATGAATTCACCATATATTTGTTCTTGACCCGTAGGTCCCTCTTCAAATTCTCGATAAGGGTCGAAGTCCATAGTTGATGCGAATGCTGGGTTTCCGAAAAGGTGTTCAACAACCTCAAGCCCATCCTGCCAATATAGCATGAGCGGTTCCTTTGTTTTGTACAGTCCAACCTTGATCTCTTGACAATGCCAGTGTGGCACATCTGGCAAGGACTCGATCCATCCATGTAAATCCTGGGCCATACGGAAGGAGACTGGATGTGCTAGATTCTACACATGGTTAGGTATACTTCTTTATGGGTGGTAGATGAAGTGATTGCTTACACATGGCAAACATAGGTATTGATTGATCTCTCTTTGGGAGAGTGAACCGCTTGAGAGCCAATTGGCCAATTCCCACTCGCTCTGGCAGGCAAATGGGTAATAGACATTCTCCTGGTTGCGAATGTGTGCATACTGATCCATATCCATGCGCTGAAGATGGTTTAGACCCCCAGGCCGAGCCTTGCCTTTGTTAGGATGAAAGATTCGTTTTTGGTGAGAGCCCACCACCTGAGAGGGATCCACCTGATCGGCACAAAGACCGTAGTGTTCTGTAAGGTCCCAATTGGCAGTGCTCCTGACCATATTTTCGTTGAATTGGTCATCATTGAAATACCGCCCTAAATCAACATTGATTGTGTCAATCAATCCGCTGCAAAAAAAATGCACTTGCCTTCCATGTCATTTAGCATGTCCAAATCTTCATCATAATCAATGTTTGTAGCCATTGGAGGAGGTTGTTCCATGCTAGGCAAAGTTTCAACCAACCACTGTCCACAGGATCCTTCAGTAGCCAAGTGACAGATGATGGCATCTCTACTAAGAAACTCTTGTAAGCAGTTCAGGCAAGTGAGGGAGGCTGGAACCTGGTCAGATAAATATGGGATATGGGCTTGTCCTTGCGATATTGAGCCCATGAGTGTAGATATTGTTTGCACATAAGTTTGAGTCGAAGGGCTGCTGACTCATCCACCAGCTCACTTAGTAATCAAGACCTGTGTCAACTCAGATCCAGCACAGCCCAGCGCCTGCCACCTAAGCTCCACCCCAGCCAACTCAGACGCATCACACGTTGCTATGAACATCTCCCCCCCACGGGTACAGATGTCTTCCTTGCCAACTTTGGGCTCCCCAGTCGACATACTATCGACTCCACTGTACAAAGTCACAATCATGTCCTGCCCTCCTATGGAAGCTTCTGGAAGACCCTTTCCTAGTGACTCCTCTTCACAAGGAGACTTGACTTCTTCGCCAACATCACCAACAGATTTAACCAGTGCTTCACAAGTCTCTTACTGTGACATTCATCCATTGTTGCATTCTCTGAAGCATCGCTACCGCACCACTCTTCCCTCAGACAATGACCTGGAAATTTCGGATCCATTGACTAGGAAAAAGGCTAAACCACTTTTAACATCGGTGAGCTCACGTCATGGATACAAATTACCAATACTGAATTTATAGCATTTCAGATTTCACTCAAGAAAAGGACGGAAATTGAAGATCTCCACGCCATGCAATTGCTACAGCTTGCTTGAGCAAGCTGAGCCACATTTGCTGCTCATCAGAAGTATCATCGCCTCTGGCTCAAGGAGCTCAAAATCATGCGTTCAATGGCAATGGACAATTGCGAAGAATCAGAAGCTCTGTTGAAGGATGGTGTTCAGCAGTTGGGAGAGGTCAAGCATGCTGTGAACTCTACAGGGCTTGGGTTTCTCAGTCGAGCTTCTGGGCTGTTTCCTGAGGTGGAGAGCCACTCTGATCTTGAGTCTGTCGATGATAATAATTCTGAGCATGAAGGTGGGGATCCTTTTGTTTGCAATGTTTTGTCGCCGGCTCCATCCACTGGCTCCCAAGTTTCCAAGTTGGATGGGGCTTGGCTTTTTCTTCCTAATTACTTCCTACATACGATTGCTCAGCTGGTTCAATGTATCACATGCTGTGCTTCTGATTCTATTAACTTGTGTTGTGTATTTGCTTACTTCAGTCTCACAAGATAATTGTGTGAATCTCAGTCAAGACCAAACAACAATAACTTAAGTCTTGCAAGGATGGTAATCTTTTTGCCCCAATCCACACTGGATTCATGCTCGCTCAAGCCTCAAGGCCTCATCAAGGATGATCAACTCATGACTGGGCAGCATGTTTCAAGCAAGAAAGAAGGAGCCCTCGATGTGGGCCCATCAACAGAAGCCCCTTTCTCAATGGCTGCAAGATCCCATTCATTTGTGGTATGACAAAGGGGAGGTAAGAATCATTATTGTGCTAAATTGACCACCCTGATTATGGTCATAGGGTCCATTTTCAACATAAGAGTGGGTCTCCATCGTGCATCGGTGCAAAGTCAAGACAGTGTTCAAAATCATGCATGATCTGGGGCAGATGTGACGGTCAGTCCATGCTGTCTTTCAATTCACTTAGGGGCACTAATCCAAGTCATGCTAGGGTTGAGGCTCACTAGGTGGGTTAAAATCTGGAAGGGAGGCTTCAATCATCTTATGCCTTCCAGCTCGTCTCACAGCTCCACCCGTGGACGTGGTTGCACCCATGGTCGAACATCGTCTCACCCATCTTCCAACCCGTCCATGGCACCTCGACTTTCTCTGTTTGTCAGTATCCCTTACACACCACTGGTTGCCCAGCAGCAGCCTTCTCAGTTCACAGCACTTCCAACTTCCCAGCCCTCTCTCCCTTCCGTCCATCAACAGATTGAAAAAGAAAGGGTAGAACGGCAGTTGGACCAGGCAGCAATGATGATCCAGGTACCATATTATTCAATCATGAGAAATATTCTAACCATGTCGACTATGAAACAGACCCCCGCAAGTGAAGTTGACATGCTTAGTCAGCACCAACAATGTTACAGTATCAGCATACCCTTGCAAAACCAACTGAGGGATTTTACAGCCTTTCCTTATCCTCAACCTGTCTCAAATACACTTTCTTCCCATGGGTCTTCCACAATCGCAACTCGGAGCCATGTCTCCTACTTACCAAGTCAGTATGGTGAAGCGGAGACAAAGGTAATTCCCAAAATGACCTTGTACAACAAAGTGACCCAGAAGATTGTCCGAGTGGCGCACTTGTTGGTTGTCAACGATATGGTTCGTGATTTCGGTTGGCTATATGGCAAGGATTGGCAGGCCACATTCAAGGGAAACATGGAAGAGAATTTTGCAGCAGCATGTATTCAGTACGCTTGAGGTATTTTCTTTTTTTCAACGCATGGTCCAAATCTAACAACTTCAGCAGAGTTAGAGTGGAATGATAGCTTCGGGGTCCTTGTAAGTCATAAAAATCACTACTCCACACATTTGTGCTAACTGTGCTGCAGATTGTGAAAGGAGTAAGAGAGGTGCGATCCAAGCTCGCTGAGTTTGCCGAGCAGTATACCAAGCAGTATTTCATTTCTCTCCCTGCTGCCATCAAAGCCAAAGCCGATCGTGCAGCAGAGATTGAATGGATGCAGCAACACATGAACATTATCATGGACCAGCATGATCATATGAGGTGTTTCCTTCATGAGCACAATGAGACGGTGAGCACATATATCACATTTTCCTTTCAATGTATATGTCATAACTGATCTTTTAGTATGACAGTGGTGTGCTCTATTTTGGAAACCATATTTTACAGGCGTTTCATATCACTTTTTGGTACACAAGAAATGAGTCACCAATCTGGTCATTTAAGGACAGCTACCACACCATGCCAGTACCAATGTTGGCACTGTCGGCCACCGTGGTATGTGCAAATCCCCCTGTAAAATATACACCAACCCTCACATGTCCATAGCTGCTGTGTGCTATACATAGAGTGGCCAGTGGTCAGGAGTCCAGTACCACCGGCATGCCCATCAAATTCAAAGGTATGAAATACGGTCCCTACCATGATGTCTTCCTCGATGGAATCAAATCAACTCGGCTCCACCCAGAACTGGGTACCAAGTTCAAAAGTCAGTTGTAAAGCTTACACAGCAAAGGAATGTAAGTGTTTTTTTTGTTATTTTATTTCTCTCGCTGATAGTTTGTACTAGGAAGTTGTTGAATGCCAGATGTAGTGGGCCTGGATCCCCAAACTGTTACAGGTTCACATCTTAACCCCTATTCTTGTGCAATCTAGCGCTCAACTGCGCTCATGACTAGTAGCTTAATGCTACACTTCACTAGGACCACTAGTACCACTAAACACTCAATGCAATCCAGTTACTATGTCCTCCGATCTTATCTTATTGGTCTAGGCTAGCCCTACCGATTATACACACTTCACAAGGTATTGTATACACTCATTTACATTATTATAGAGTTCACGATTGGATCTGTGATCCAATCTTGCACATATGCTTAGGGGCTAATACCCTCTAGCCACAATCGCATGCACTATGCGCATGTACTCACTTCCATTCCACATTGCCTCGATGGCTATGTGTATACTTCCATTCTACATGTGTTGCACACATGTTATACCCTCTTCCATTCCTATTTATTAACCCTTAGACCGTATCTTCCGATTTACTATTTATCATATGGACTATTAGTATATCTATTAGATCTACAGTACATGGTTGTAACATAGAGTAGATGGTATATAAAGCAAGGCGACTAGCTGGACGTCCTCCAGTCTAGTTCACCTTGAAGTCTTCCCCAAAGCTTCAGGCAAGCTCACGGGCCTACTACTGCCCTTGACTCACAAGTTCCATTCCTCTACCTAGATGGTAGATATTCCACATGGATCTAGTTATCAAATGACTCAGGGGCTACTACGCCCCCTAGGTTTTGGGTTGTTTCACAAATAAAGTACCTGCCATCTACATTCCAGTGAGCGTGCGAGTGGCGGTGTGCCAGCCCAGCTTAGCGATGAAATATGGTGGCGATCCATGTGCTGACCACTCTGCGCAGCCTGGCTCAGTAGCATGTATTGCTAGTTCTTTGTCCTTCCATGGCCTGCCACCGTCAGGCTCTCAGCCTGCCAACTCATCCGTTGGTCCTTCCACATTTAATCTTTATCAAGCTAGCTCATCCTCTGGTGGTGGTACTGGGTACTCTCAGCCCAGCAACATTCCTGGGTCTACACATCCCAAAGGCAATCAAGCAGAATCATTCCCATATAGCTACTTTGGCAATGTGTAGATTTGTAGTATACCTATGTCGTTTCTGTTACAGGGGTATACTTTTCGCCCCTATTACATAAGTGTTTGCAACGCCACACGACTACGCTCAAGTCACTACGTTCCCTTCTACAAGGCTATTGACCTCTAAGCGCTTGTCATCACCTTAGACGCAGGACGTCTCACGATTCTAAGTCCACATTCCCACGCCTAGTGTTTGGTCATGTGTACGATATTATAAAGTTCAAACCCAGACGAACAGAGTTCGCCTCATGGTTTGCTTCTTTGCTTCTTTTCATTTCCGTGCTATGCAAGGCTGTACCATGCTGCGCACTTCATTTCCGCTCACAGCCTCATGGCTGTTCGCTTCCACTCCACACTGCCTCGAAGGCACTGTACCCACAGCCCTATGGCTGTACACTAACCCTATGCCCTAGAACATTCTAGAACAATATATCTATATAGAGTAGTAGATCGTTAGATACGACCACAACATGTACATACAGTAGAACTGTATATAAACCCAAGGGTCTTGCCTGGTATCCCCAGTCAAGTCCTCTTGGAGAGTTCCCCTCTTCTAAGATACGACTCGAGTACCACTTTTCTTAGTCGCTGAGCCCAGTGCAACCTAGTATCATTAGGGTTGTTTCAGTTTCCTATCCCTGTGATGCTAAATTAATATTGCTTTGTGCATTCATACCTCCAGTTACTATGCAGTGTGAACATCAACAAAGCTAAATACTAATCAACAATCCTATCCTGCATGAGATTACACTTAGTATAATATGTGCTCTTTCATTTTTTTATTTATTTATTGGTGTCCGAGACTGGTTGTACAAATGGGGTAAGTTTACCGCAGTCTCATTGTTACCGAGGTGTTGCCGAAGTCTCTGCAGTTTTCTCACTTAGCTGCTTTACTGAAGTGTGAAGCAGGTTAACCCATGGGGTGTCTGCTATAGGAGTCGAGTCGAGTGGACGGGGGACGGCGAGGAGCCTAACGAGGTGAGACTCGCAATGACGGTAATTGTCAAGGGTCAGTGGTTAAGCCTGCTGTCAGGTTCAACGAGTGATGTGCTCACTGACCAGCCTCAAGTGTACACCATTGTGTAGAATGAGTGAGGAGGTTAAAATATCAAGACTGAGGACTTAAGGTCTCAGTTGTCCTACTTATATACTAGATACATGCTGTGCTAGGGTAAGGGTTCGGATAGCCCTGGATACAGGGTTGGTAAAGGGTAAGGGCCTAGGGCTAGGGTATAGCCCAGGGTTGAGGGCTCTCTTAGGGCACAGGGTTAGTCGTGAGAATAATAAGATCGTAACCGTAACAAAGTGGATGCCAAAGTTATTGTAACGCATAGTACTTGAGAAGTAGCCAAGAGTGTTCATGTTTGTCCTGCTCGGTCCTGCTCAGCTTCATAGCTGGCTGAGAAATCAGAGACTGAATGAACCCTTCATCGCTGGCGGTAAGCTGTTGTGCATGGCATTCCTACCCCAGAAGATGATGTTTGCAGGGCGGTTATAAAGAATATCATTGAGCTCATCCATATCTTGCTTCTTTCCCTGATCGAAATTGCCCTTGAATCTACACCTAAGCCTCACATCATCAGCAAACTATCCCTCCTCTAGCCAGTGCTGTCCAGTGCTGTCCAGTACTGGCCAGTCAACAGCTCTTACAACAAGGTACCTAACTGGCTAGATACACCCAGTCCGTTCCCAGCTGTTCCAGTCCAGCCCAGTCTGATCAAGTATGATGATGTTAGACTAGTACCAATTTGGATTTCAATTGTAAGGACACACTACATGCATCTTATATCATTGTACACACTCCGACAGAATAGCAAGCAAACATGTGTATTACAGCTGTTTTCAAATCTATGTGGAAAATGCATTCGAAAAAGTCGTGCCTCGGGATCTGCCAGGCAGGGACCCCACGCACACCTGAGTATGTGTTGAGTAAGCAGCATGTATTTACAACGTTGCATGCTACATCCATCCCTGCTGGCTGCATGTCCTCACCATCCCCCACTCGTGATTTAGAGAGGCAATGTACCTTTGCTGTTGCACTTACTGTGTACTCCACCCCAAAGAAGCAGACCAAGGTCAAGGCTCGACTGGAGAAGTCTGTCAAGACAAAGGAGCTGCACTTCGCACTCAAGGAGGACAACTACATCGAATTCTTGCAAAGCATTCTTGAGAAGCATGGAAAAACCCAATACAAGGTCTCCAGCAAGCAACACTTCCCATTCAAGTTCATTGCCCCGAAAGTAAAAGGGTATTGTGTCATTCTTTGCCGCTTGAGATGGCATCACAATAATGTTTTATTTAGCCAGTGTGCCAGTGAGGCAATGGATGTCGATAATGAGGCAGACTACAGGGAAATGGTGCAGAAGATCTGTGGTACTACCAGTTCGGACCCTGCTACAACGAAGATCATGGTCGACATGAGGCACATTGAAAAATTGCCTTGTAAAGCTTGGGAAGAGTCTGGTGATGAAGATTTGTGTTCGTCAGATGATGATAGTCCGGTAGGTCATTTTTTAGAGCATCTCAAATGACCTCTCACTTTACAGAAGACCTTGTCAGGCAAAGCTTCAGATCTTGACGCACATCTTGCTCAATGGCGCATCAAGCTGGTAAAGATGTACAAGAACGAACATGACGAAGGCCTTACATACATTGGCCCATCGGGCACACTCCCACTGACTCCTGCTATGGTCCTTGACTGGGCTCATGCTCTGGTACATACTCAGAAAATCGATACAAGATATTTTATTGACGGTGAGTGTGCACGAAGAAGGGCATGCTACACTATATATCCCACCAAATATCCCCTCCTTTGATATCTTGAACAAAGCCCCAATGTTACATCCGGCACGGAATGCACAGGCGCAAGCATCACAGCCATCGCCTCCGTCTCCCAAAGCAGACATCAACTCACTCACTTTGGTTCTTCTTCTTCAAACTCTAGCAAACTCTGGTCTTCTTTCTCATGCTCACAGTCCAGTATCAGCTTCCAGGCCAGCTCCAAGTCCAACAACACCTGTCCATCACACTGGGGAAAAACCTCACTCGCCTCCATTACCATCGCCTTCCCAGCTCTCACAATTTCTCAAGTATGCTGAAGCTCATCTTGGTGTTCACAATGCTGTTACAGGTCTACATTATGACCCCTATTCTTGCGCAATCTAGCGCTCGACTGCGCTTATCACTAGTAGCTTGATGCTACACTTTACTAGGATCCATAGGACCACTAGTGCCACTAGACGCTCAATGTGATCCAGTCACTATGTCCTGCGATCTTATCTTATCGGCTTAGGCTAGCCCTACCGATTATACGCATTACACGAGGTATTGTATACACTCGTTTACACTATTATAGAGTTCACAATTGGATCTGCGATCCAATCTCGCACATATGCTCAGGGGCTATTGCCCTCTGACCATGATCGCATGCGCTATGCGCATGTACTCACTTCCATTCCACATCGCCTCGATGGCTATGTGTATGCTTCCA
>JBBPLR010000778.1:0-13006 GCA_038089915.1 Sutorius australiensis
CTAGTCTATATATAGTAGTAGATCGTTAGATACGACCATAACATGTACATACAGTAGAACTGTATATAAACCCAAGGGACTCGCTGGTCAACCCCAGTCAAGTCCTCTTGGAGTGTTCCTCACAAAGCATTCCTAAGATACGACTCCTAGTCTCCACTTCACTTCTCTAGTAGTCGCTGCTTCCTAGTGCAACCTAGCTAGTCTTTTGGGTTGTTTCAAAGAGGGTATAACATGCATGCAACACATGTAGAATGGAAGCATACACATAGCCATTGAGGTGATGTGGAATGGAAGTGAGTACATGTGCATAGCGCATGCGATCATGGTCAGAGGGTATTAGCCCCTGAGCATATGTGCGAGATTGGATCGCAGATCCAATTGTGAACTCTATAATAGTATAAACGAGTGTATACAATACCTTGTGCAATGCATGTAATCGGTAGGGCTAGCCTAGGCCGATAAGATAAGATTGGAGGACATAGTGACTGGATCGCATCGAGTGTCTAGTGGCACTAGTGGTCCTATGGATCCTAGTAAAGTGTAGCATCAAGCTACTAGTGATAAGCGCAGTTGAGCACTAGATTGCACAAGAATAGGGGTTATAATGTAGACCTGTAACACATGCTAAGTAAGATTGAGTGCAATCATATATCTTACCATTCACTTCATCACTGCATGCAGCATCATCTGTTCCATCTTCTCCACCAGACTGACTGGCAGCCTCCTCTTCTTCCACCATTTTAAGAGGCTAGTAGATAGAAATAGTGGATGTTAGAAATATCTTATGAATAGATGAGAGTAACTTATCTCAAATAGAATGTGGCACACTTTCAAGTGTTGTCCACCAATCCCCCCTGGCAGGATAAATCCTTTACCTGGTTTGTACCTGAAACAACCCAAACTCCAAGGCCAGTGGGCCACTTGCTGGGATGCCTGAGCTTGCTAGGCAAGGGAAGCGATAAGTACACAACTCTGCACTTGACTTGGGGGCAGCTTATACCCTGAGTACTAGTGGACTGGTGAAGTATCCTTCTACCAGCTTATGGTGAGGAAATCAAAGTAAACTAGACTAGGGTTACCCAGCTAGCACCTTTGGTATATATATCAATGATCTATTTACATATGTTGCAATCTAATCTATAGATATACAACTAAATAAGGGAGTAGTCCTTGAGGTTGCAATGAGGTTGCAGAGCCTCAGAATGGAAGCATAGATATAGCCCTCAAGGCTATGTGGAATGGAAGTTAATAAATAAGAATGGAAGAGAAAACATGCATCCAATGCATGTGTGCATAGAAGAAAGGGGAACAGCCCCTATTACATTAAATACTTGCTGCCTACATGTGGTGTGGCAGATCTCTAGATCATGCATGCCTTCAAGGCATGGTGAGGCAGTGGCCTCATGGTGGACATGAGGGATTTTAGATCCCTAAGATCTGATGAGATCTGAACTAGATCAGTGATGCCATGTGCATTCTGAACTCTATAATAATGTCAACAATGGTAATCAATACCTTGTGACTGATAAGATAATCAGTCCTGCTGATAGGCTTGATCTTATCTTCGAGATAAGATAGTAGGCTTAGTGACTGGAATGTGCTTGCACATCTAAGTGGCACTAGGGGTCTAGGGACTTGGATTAAGGTTTCAAGCCTTAGTAGAGCATCTAGCCCTTGCTTAGGGATGTCTAACCCAAATATAGGGGCTTTAGAATGGCACTAAAATTGACCTGTAGCATTCACCATGGCACCGATTCTTGCATACTTGGACAATGATTGCAAATTCTGGCTTGAAACAGATGCCTCAGACTATGCCACAGGAGCAGTGCTCTCCACTCAGAAAGACAACAAATGGCACCCAGTTGCCTTCGCATCTCACTCCATGACCCCTGCAGAGCAGAACTATCCAGTCTGTGGTAAGGAAATGCTGAGCATTATCTGTGCATTGGAAACATGGTGCCACTATCTAGAAGGCACACAATATCAATTTGAGGTCTGGAATGACCATGCCAACCTCACCTGGTTCATGCAGGCACAGAACCTTAATCAATGACAGGTGTTACACCTGGTCCAGGTAGGATCGAGTGTAGCCCTTCAGGGGTTTGAGAAAGCAGATGGACGGTCTGATGTCAAGGAGGGGTGGGAGTGACAAGCTTGGGCCCGAGTCTGGGTTGAGGGTCGAGATGACAGTCTCAAACCTAGTCAAGGTAACAACACTATGAGTAAATGTAGGTTGAGTTCGGGGTGAGACGCTTAAGGGTTACTTAAGGTTGAGTGAGAGTAGAAGGGAGAAACTACTTAGGGAATATACATGGGCGAGCCAGGTATATATACCTAAGAAGACCAAACAAAGACAAATACCATAAAGGAAAGTATGCCTGAAATGGTAGTTATATGGAAAGTCACAGAATGTGACAGAACAACTGCTGACTGAACAAATGGAATAGAGTGGAATGTTATGGAATGATTATGTCAGCAGTTGGAAAAGGAAATGAGTTTGTGGGAATGAGTTATGTAAGAAAAGAAAAAGGGGCGAGTTGTAACAACAGGCACATTGGGTGCAATACCTCATGTGCTTCAACTATCTTTTCTGCTACAAGCCTGGAGCTACCAATATGAAGGCTGACACATTAAGCCATTGCCTGGATCATACCCAAGGAGTCGAAGATGACAACAAGGGCATTGTTATGCCTGGCCTGGGTAAGGACAGGTGTAGCCTTGAAGGGTCAATGGGTGGGGTGGTTGTGCTGCGGGCATTTGCCCTTCAACTGTGGTGAAGGATGGTTTTCAGGTTGTGGATTACTTCCTGCTGTATCAGGTGGCCAGGGGGTTCGAAGGTGAAGCTAGGAGGGTGAATACCAAGTGTATAGAGCAGGGATCCAAGGTGTGAGTTGAGGAGAACTAGCTTAGAGTTACAGGAGAGACGATGCTAGCTTTAAGTAGTCTCCAAGGAAGGGGTCATGAGAGGGGAGTAAAGTTAAGGCTATGGGAAGTCCCCAGCTGCAGAGGGCTGTGGGACGGAAATGAGGAAGCAGCTGTGGAAAGCGATGTAACAGAAATGAGACAGAGAAGAAGGTTGTAGCTATGGGGTGAGTGGATCAAAGGCTATGTAAAAGAATAGCCTTGGGAGAGTAAGTCCATAAGAAGAAGAAAGGGGTGGTAAAAGAAGCAAGAAGGAGAATGTCCAGGACAAATTGTAACAGGCATCACTCTCATAGACCCTGGATGAATGCAGGCCATTCCCTCACAGGAACATATCCAGATCCAGGATGATGGGGATAACATTCTCACACTTATCAGGGCCAAGACCATCCTCTTGCATGAATTCATGGTTTGCAAAGTCTGTGAACAACACAAATCTGCCTGTATCAAAGATGGGCTTATCTATATTCACAATCAGATCTTTGTCCCAAATGACCCAGATCTTCATCTCAAGGTCCTAGAGACCACCCATGATTTGCCTCCTGCAGGCCACCCTGGATATGACAAGACCCTAGAACTTGTCAAATGCTTCTACATTTGACCTCATCTCACCAAATACATCAAAGATTATATCACTTGATATAACAAATGCACACACATGAAGGGATCTAATCATCCTCCCTATGGAAAACTCCAACCCCTTCCTATCCCTGAGGGACCTTGGCAGGACATCACCTGCAACTTTACCACAGACCTACCTGAATCATCAGGCTATGATTCCATCATGGTAGTTGTCAACTGCTTCTCTAAAGAAGCATGTTTCATTCCATGCACAAACAACTTCACTGTTACAGGTCAATTTTTGCGCCATTCTAGAGCCCCTATATTCAGGTTAGACACCCCTAAGCAAGAGCTAGATGCTCTACTAAGGCTTGAAGCCTTAACTCAAGTCCCTAGACCTCTAGTGCCACTTAGATGTGCAAGCACATTCCAGTCACTAAGTCTACTATCTTATCAGTCACATGGTATTGATTACTATTGTTGATATTATTATAAAGTTCAGGATGTACATGGCATCACTGATCTAGATCAGATCTCATCTGATCTTAAGGATCTGGAATCCCTCATGTCTACCATGAGGCCACTGCCTCACCATGCCTTGAGGGCATGCATGATCTTCCATTCTGCCACACCTCATGTAGGCAGCAAGTATTTAATGTGATAGAAGGCTATACCCTTCCTTCTATGCACACATGTATTGCATGCATGTTTTCTCTTCCATTCTTATTTAAACTTCCATTCTGAGGCTCTGAAACCTCATTGCAACCTCAAGGACTACTCCCTTATTTAGTTGTACACCTATAGATTAGATTACAACACATGTAAATAGATCTCTGCTATATATACCAGAGGTGCTAGCTGGATAATGTTATGATTTACCCTGAACATTCTCTATCTCATGCTGCCTACTACCTTTTTCTTCCTCCTATGGACTTACTCTCCCAAAGCTATTCTCTCACATAGCTTTGTGATCTGCCCATCCCATAGTTACTATTGTCTTCTCTGTTTCACTTCTGCTACACCACTTTCCACAGCCATACTCTGCCCATCTCCATCACATAGCCTTCTGCAGTTACCTTCTTGTTTCCATCACACTGCCCTCCACAGCTGGGTCTTTCCAACATTTACTTTACTTTCTTGATCCCTTCCCCTGAAACTACTTAAGCTAGCACTGTCTCCCCTGTAACCCTAAGCTAGTTCTCCTTGACTCTCACCCCAAGTCTCCACCTATACATCTTGTTCTGTCCTCTTAGCTTCACCTTAGAAACCCTTGACCACCCTAGTCAATGGGAAGTGGCCTCCAACCTCTAGGTGTACCTTAAGCACCATCCTTCACTGCAGTTGAAGGGGAAACACCCACAGTGTGTACACCTTGTCCCATGGATCTTCAAGGATATGCTCATCCTTACCCAGGCCAAGCATAACAAAAGAACTAGCTTCTCTCTTAGTGGCAAGCATTGTCCTTTGCTGCCACCATTTCTTGACAACCCCCCACAGATCCCCACTAGGAAAAACTGCATAACCCCAATCATCACCCTCAGAAAGATCCTCTTTCTCTAGAAGGGAACCCTCCCCCACAGAAGACCCTGATGAACCCACCAGAGAAATCCCTAAAGAAGAGACAGACCTTGAACTAGCCCATGAGTTTTCTGCTTCCCTTATCATCCCCAAGCCCCTATTTCCAACTCCTGCTAGAACTGTCCCAGTACACCCTTATCAAAGAGCCCTTCATCCTCCCCCTAACACTTCCTCTTTGGCCTCCACCCCACCTCTCCAAACCCCAATGCCTCCTATGACTACCAAACCTGTAGAACTTCACCTTGGGCAACCCAAAGCTTATGATGGCAATTGAAACACTGCAGAATCATGGATCAGATCAGTCCAGTTCTACCTCCATGTCAACAGAGATGTATACAATGATGACCCTAGGAAAATTACCTTTGCCCTATCCTTCATGACCATAGGATCTGCATAAGCTTGGGCATCCACCTTCCAAAAACAAGTGATAACTTGTGCAACCATCTCCTTCAGAACCTTTGAGACCTTTATCGACAAATTCCTAAAAGCATTCAAGCTTAAAGGAGTCAAAAGCACAGCAATCCATTGGCTCACCACCACGCATATGAAACCAGGGAAATTTGGGGATTTTGGGAGTCTTCCCTTGCCAAATATACTGCAGAATTCCAGACAAAGGTAACTGAGGCAGGAACCACCAAAGATACCACTCTCATCAGCTATTACTCCCACAGACTTCCCCCCTGGATTATGAGAAACATCAATTGCCTTCGACCCATTCTAACCACCATCCAGGAATGGTACAATGAAGCCTCTAGAGAATGGGATGCTGATGAACAGTCTAGAGCAATAGAGAAATTCCAAACTTACCAAACCCCCTTCCATCCTGTCTTCACTCCTTTCCCTTGCCCAGAATGAGACCTCAATACCATAGATGTAGATATCATCAGAATCGCCAAATTAACTCCCAAAGAAAGACTCCATTGCATCCGAGAAAAACTCTGCTTTAGATGCTGAAAACCTGGACATGGGAGCAGGGAATGCAAATCATCCACCCAGATGAAGAAGACTCCCCACATTCAGAAAGTGGAAGAAGAAATCCCTGCGCTCAAAGAAGTAGAGGATGACGAAGAAGAACCAGCAACTGTGTGAAAGATCAAGTTTGCAATCCCTAGCAAGGGTTTTTAAAAGGGAGGCCTCAAATGATGCAAGGACTTCCTGGTAATGCTACCTGTGCTCAAATACTTGTACCAACAAAGACAAAGACAATGAGAATTCCCATTCAGCTCATTGTACCCTTGAACACCCTCAAAGTCATCAACTCTAAAGCCCTCATTAATAGTGGGGCAGAAGTCTCCTGCATCGACTGGCACTTCACCCACAAACACCACCTTCCTACTACCAGGCTGAAAGAACCCCTCCATGTCAAAAATGCAGACAACTCTCTGAACAAGATGGGCAACATCAAGTTCTCCTGTGAACTCTTTGTCAACATTGAAGGAATCACCTACAAAGTAATTTTCTACCTGATCAACTGTGGATGAGTCAATGTAATCCTTGGACAACCCTGGCTTTTCTCTGCCAACCCCTCAATTTACTGGAGAAACAACAAACTCTCCATCAAAGAAAACACCAACCAATCAAAGGAACTCTTCGACATGTATACCACAGATGAACTCCACCATAAGATGCACAAACCCCAGCCAAGAAAACCCCCTCTGAAACACCATCATATTGAATGATGATCCCAGGCTGTCCATTCCTTCCCAACATGCCCTAGAAAACAGGATCATGCACTGAGTGATTAGATGTGGATCTTGCTACATATCCTCTGCCCAGATAGCAAAGCTCACCACAGCCACTGAACTTGTGATCCAAGCTGTAAAAGATAAACCAAAACCCTTCATCCTCCCAAATACTAAGACTTCACCTCCATCTTCTCAAAGGAGGCAACTGACCACCTCCTGCCCACTAGATCCTATGACCATGAGATCAATCTAGATGAATCCTTCTCTCCAAAAATAGGAAAAGTCTACCCCCTCTCCCCTGATGAATGGTGTGGGTAATAAAAGTTAGGTGGGTGCGAGGTAGGGCAAGTATGTTCATCCCTGGGGTTCTGGAGGTAAGGTTGGGTGATGAAAAGGGTTTGCTGAGACTGCCTGCAGCACTGGAAAGTTGTTCGGGTGATTAGGACAAAGAGAATAGCTGAAAACCAAATTTCCGGACTAGAAGGAGGTCCAGAAGGAGGAAATTATATTCTGGATGAGAATAAGGTCTGGAGGACAACTCTGCTGATGTGAAGGGACTTAAGGATGATAGGGAAGAGCGCACAAATGATTCCTTTCATTTGGAAGTACCAGTACAGAATTTATAGTCTGGGTATACCCAAGACTGTAACCAAGGAAGTGACAGGTACATGTGGTACATGCCTAAACACATTGGAAAGTGTTCTGGATGTCAATGGTAAGTATAAATGCATACGCACAAACAAGATAAGGTAAATCTGAAATAGAATAGAGGATCGAAATGAAGGTTTTCCAGAGTGGATAAGTGATTTCCAGAGCAGAATAAGCGATTTCTGGAGTGGATGAAGTGATTTCCAGCTCGGATGAAGTGATTTGAAGTCCAAAAAGGTATAGGATCACTTTGGAACAGAAAGAACTGGACATAGTACATTTTTGGAATACCCAGAACACTAAAAAATAGTAGTTTTTGAATGTAGAGAGTGATGGCTCTCTACAACAGATAGCCACAGATGAGTTCCTACAAGAAAATCTCAAGGCAGGAAAGATCCAACCCTCTAACTCTCCCCAAGCCTCTCCTTTCTTCTTCATCAAAAAGAAAGATGGAAAACTTTGCCCCTGCCAGGATTACAGATACCTCAATGAACATACAGTCCAAGACAGATACCCTCTCCCCCTCATCTCTGACTTAATGGATAAGCTACAGGGGGCTAAGGTATTCACCAAGTTTGATGTATGATGAGGGTACAGCAATGTCGAATCAAAGATAGGCATCAGTGGAAGGCAGCCTTCATTACCCATCAAGGACTTTATGAGCCAACTGTCATGTTCTTCAGACTCACCAACTCCCCAGCCACCTTCCAATGGTTCATGAATGACTCCTTCTGGGACATGATAGCCAAAGGATGGCTAGTCATCTACATGAATGACCTCCTAATCTTCTCCCCTGACCCAACCACCCATGAGGAACGCACCAAACATGTCCTCCAATGAATGAAAGAACTAGACCTTCACCTAAAACTGGAAAAGTACAACTTTGCAACCACTAAAGTAGAATTCCTTGAAACAATCATCTCCCCAGGAAAAGTTGCCATGGATCCAGTCAAACTAGATGGAATTGCCTCCTGGCCAACCCCTTCCCAAGTATGAGACATCTGATCATTCCTCAGATTTGCCAACTTCTACTGAAGATTCATCCCAGACTTCTCCACCATAGCAAAACCACTCCTGGACCTGACTTGCAAAAATCACCCATGGAACTGGACCCCCTCTTCCTACAAAAGCCAGTTCTCCAACTTCCTGACCCCTCTCAACCCTTTGTCATTGTCACAGACACCTCCAAGTGGGCATCAGGCACAATCCTCTTACAGACTGACAGCAATGGCAAATGGCACCCCTGCTCCTACCTCTCCCAGACCTTCCTCCCAGCGGGAAGAAACTATGACATCTATGATTGAGAACTACTTGCCATAATCAAAGCCCTCAAAGTGTGGTGACACTACCTCCAAGGATCCTCCCACCTGGTCCAGGTGTTCACTGACCATAAGAACCTCATCTACTTCTGACAAGCTCAACACCTAAACTGTAGACAAGCTAGGTGGCTTCTCAACTTAGCAGACTTTGATCTTCACATCATACATGTCACAGGAAAACTACTTTCTGGACCTGATGCTCTCTCTTGATGACCTGATCTCCTACCTACCACTGAAGAAGACAATACTGGGATCACACTCCTTCCCCCATCTCTCTTTATCAACATCATCAATGCCACACTCACTGAACATGTTAAAACCACTGCCAAGGATGACCCCCTCATGCTCACCACCCTTCAATTCATCAACACCAATATCCCTCCTTTCCTCTGCTCTTGCCTCAGTGACTGGCAGCTGACTGACGGACTGCCAACCTTCAAGGGTCACATCTACATTCCTCCCAATGAGACCCTCCGATGCACAATTCTCCACCATTGTCATGACCATGAAATGGCTGGCCATCCTGGCATACTCAAAACCAGACAACTTGTTGCCTTGGAATTCTGGTGGCCAGGACTTGCTCACTTTGTCTGAAAATATGTTGAAGGCCATGCTCTTTGTCAACAAAACAAGGCCAATACCCATCCAACCACTCCACTGCTCACCCCCATTCACTCCTCCTGTTCCCATCCCTTCCAACAAATCTCCTGTGACCTCATCACTGATCTTCCAAAATCCTTGGGTTTCGATACCTTATTGGTCATGGTGGACCACAGCCTTACAAAGGGGGTAATTTTATGTGCTACAAAGAAAACCATCACTGCAGAAGGGGTAGCCACACTCTTCTTCCACAAGGTTTACCTCCAATTTGGACTCTATGACAAAATCATCTCTGACTGAGATCCCCAATTCACCTCAAACTTCACCAAAGAGCTAGAAAAGCTCTTTAACTATGACATCTCCCTCTCCACAGCCTACCACCCTCAATCTGATGGAGAAACAGAATGAGTGAACCAAGAAGTAGAAACATATCTGCAAATCTTTTGCAGAGTGAACCCTACCTCATGGGCAAACTCCATCTCCCATGCAGAATTTGCCCACAATCACTGACCTCATTCCATCACTAGCAAATCCCTGTTCTTTCTCATGATGGGCTATGAACCCCATGCCCTACCTTCAATCCTCCCTTCCTCCAAAATTCCTACAATCAAAACCTGTCTAAAAGCTCTCACTGCAGCCTGAGATGAAGCCCTCACAGCCCATGAATTGGCTCAACAAGTAATGTCCTCCTGCATTTGAGGAAAATTCTCTCCCTTCAAGAAAGGAGATAAAGTCTGGCTAGAAGCATGAAATCTCAAATGACACATCACCAACCCAAAATTTACCCCCAAACAAGTAGGACCCTTCATTATCACCCAGGTTCTATCACCCTTATCTTATAAACTCCATCTCCCTCAAACATGGAAGCTCCACTGTCTTCCATGCCTCCCTCTTATTGCCCTATCACAAGAACTCCATCTATGGACAAAACTTCCCAGCTCCACCTCTGAATCTTATAGAAGGAGAAGAAGAGTATGAAATTGAATGGATATTAAAACACAGAGGAACACCAACCAACCAACACTTCCTGATCCAATGGAAAGGGTACTCCACCAAGGAAGACTCCTGGGTTCTGGAAAAGGATCTCAAACATTCACAAACACTTCTCAGAGAATACAAAAGATGACACCCCTCAACCTTCTTCCCTCAATGAACTCCCACCAACCTCGCTCCTCCCCTAGCATTGAAACCATTGACATCACTATTGAATGCTTCCTCTCTGCTCTTAACATCTCCTTATACCAAGCCAGATTCTGCCAATGATACAACATCCTCCCTAGCCATGGTCACGAGCACTCTTGTTTTTGCAAACTTTCATACTGCATTTACCACTACTGAGTCCCCCATTACCTTTGATTTCTTCTTCATCCCTAAATGTCTCCTTGCTCTGATGTCCCTGTTTCTAGTTATAGCACTTCACCTTACAAACCAACTCCTTCAATTTCAGATATTTCTACTGTTTCTTCACTTTCTACTTCAATGGCTTCTGAACCTCCTTCAAACATAGCAACCCCTGGTTGGGCTGATAAAGAACTCCCCAGGACAGACTCCCCACCTCTGCTCCCTCACCCTCACCAGGTCCTTGCCATTGATCTTCCTACCTATGTCCACAACATGCAAACTGTGTTTCCTGATGGACACTACATCCAAACCCTTCAAGCCTATCTATCTGACTTGAGAATGGCTAGCCCCATAGACACACACCTTAACATGGGGTCCCCATTCCTAACCCTGTATCATGTGTTTCTTCAGACCAATTGCATTGGACCCCTCATCGCTCAACTCCACCTATCCTCCAAGCCCACTTCCCCCCTCCTAGCTCATCTACTAGAAAACATCCAAGGTGACCTATATGGAGCCTTATCAATCCTCACCTACCAACTTGAGTTTGGCAAATATCTGGTCAAAGTTGACTGGTATGTGAAGGAACTCACCCAGGCACATGACCTACCTATCCCCACCACATCATCCACACCTTCTGCTTCTTCCTCCCCTCTAGCTAGCAATGAAGAACGAGCCCTACAATGGGCTGAAGCTCACTGGGCCAGGACCAGAGGGACACTTCTATTATCCCCCTCTCACCCCCACTATCACAAAATCTGCTACCACTATCACAGACTCAGACACCTTCATATCACCTGCCCCCTTTACCAATGCTCTATCTGTCAAAGGTGGGAATCCAATCACACCCCAAACCATTGTCCCATTTAATGTTGCCCTGTGACAATACCCTCCTCCTCCTCCTCCTCCTCCTCCTCCTCCCAATGCTCTTGCCATGCTCATCAACCCTACAGGTAAGCTCCTTGCCAGTCTAGCACCCCTGAGCAATACAGTGACCCTGGAGATGATATCTTTGATGTGGTAGGATACTCTAACATCACTGGATCCCCCACCACATTTGACTAGTTTGGTTCTAAATGGAGTTCAGAGGTAACAGGGGGGTAATGTTATGATTTACCCTGAACATTCTCTATCTCATACTGCCTACTACCTTTTTCTTCCTCCTATGGACTTACTCTTCCAAAGCTATTCTCTCACATAGCTTCATGATCTGCCTGCCCCGTAGTTACTATTGTCTTCTCTGTTTCACTTCTGCTACACCACTTTTTGCAGCCATACTCTGCCCATCTCCATCACATAGCCTTCCACAGTTACCTTCTTGTTTCCATCACACTGCCCTCCACAGCTGGGTCTTCCCATAGCCTTACCTTTACTTTCCTTTCTCGATCCCTTCCCCCAAAACTACTTAAGCTAGCACTGTCTCCCCTGTAACCCTAAGCTAGTTCTCCTTGACTCTCACCTCAAGCCTCTGCCTATATATCTTGTTCTGTCCTCTTAGCTTCACCTTAGAAACCTTCAACCACCCTAGTCAACAGGAAGTAACCTCCAACCTCTAGGCATACCTTAAGCACCATCCTTCACTGCAGTTGAAGGGGAAACACCTGCAGCATGTACACCTTGTCCCATGGATCTTTGAGGATATGCTCATCCTTACCCAGGCCAAGCATAACAGGTAACCCCAATCTAGTTCACTTTGGATTTCCTCACCACAAGCTGGTAGGAGGATACTTCCCCTTCCTAGCAAGCTCAGGCATCCCAGCAAGCAGCCCATTTGGCCTTGGGGTTTTGGTTGTTTCACAAGCCAGGTGATAAAGTCTGGCTAGCTACAGAAAACCTCCATTTGACTCACCAATCTAAGAAACTGACTGAACAATGGCTTGGCCCATACCCAGTTGAAGAAATGATTGGACCCAACACAGTCGGGCTACACCTACCTCAGTCCATCAAGATTAACAACCCAGTTAACATCTCACAGGTTAAACCTTATCATGAACCACTGGCTGGTCAATCCCTCTTCCACCCTGGCCCAGTATAGGTTACCAACAACCATGATGAAATTTATGAAGTCAACTACATAGTTGACTCATGCCTCAAGCACAGGAAGCTTGAATACTTAGTCCGCTGGGAGAGCTACAACATTGAGGACCATATGTGGGAACCAAAAGAAAACCTCACCAATTGCTACAATGCAATTCATGAGCTCCACATCCTCAACCCCTGCACTGTGTTACAGGTCAATTTTAGCGCCATTCTAAAGCCCCTATATTCGGGTTAGACACCCCTAAGCAAGGGCTAGATGCTCTACAGAAGGCTTGACACCTTACTCAAGTCCCTAGACTCCTAGTGCCACTT
>JBBPLR010000779.1:0-13004 GCA_038089915.1 Sutorius australiensis
CACAAAACCCGAGCACGAGACAGCGGTATGTTTTCTATTTCATTCTTGACCCTGTACAACTCATGTGCGATTGTCACCCACACATTAGGACAATGATTCCAACTTTTATGTATCGCTTCAGCAATGGCGACAGCTCAATCTGTCTCCATCGTTCGTCCAATTTGCCAACAAGACTGACCCACTGGCTCTTTCCATGCCTCTTCTCTTGCACAACTGGAGAGACATAGTGGAATTGTGGATCACTGCAGTGGATACCGCCGATGACGAAGCATTGCCAGCGCTTCTCGAGTATGCACTTCTTCATTTCCTCACACTCTCCTCGCTCACTTCATTGCAGCCTTCTCCAGAAATTGGCACACGACCTTCGTACAACACTCTCTCCGGTTTATGCTGACCTGTTAACTAAGCTTCTTACTTTTCTTCCCCGTCCCATCGCAACCCCTGCCCTTACAGCGCTGCTAGCAACATTATCGGGGCTCTTTAGGTACCTTCTTGTGCCGTCTATACACCTGGATCTTTTGGAGCAAACGTGGTCTTCCTTCCACGCGGTTTTGCCGAGTTGTAGTCCAGAAGTACAACGAGCTGCGGCCGAGGTCTGGGCGTCCGTGATACGCCGCCTAAAGACCTCCGCACGTGAAAAGGCTGTTCTCCTGATGGCCAACAATCTCGATGGCGTCGAAACAGCCAGTGCTTGGATGCTTGTGTTTGCCGTGAAAGTGAGCAATATCGTTTCCTGCCTTTCTTCTGTGCTAATCGCTCTTCCGGACACACCCAGTCCGTCTCTTCAACGCTGCATACGACCTCGCCTTCGATACTGGGACCATTGGTCGACTGTTACCTGACCGCTGAAAGACCCGACTTGCTGTACACGCTTTTGCGGCGTACAATGACATCTATTATTCATCACTGCAAAGGTGCCGACCAATTCTCTGGCATTGCTGACATAGTCACGGATCGACTGTTGGCCGCTGTCGGTCAATTGCCCGAGAATGAGGCTGAAGGGGAGCGTCTCCGCCGTATAATGCAACTGACCAGTGTTGTTTGCAGTGTACGCCAAGGGTCTCGATTGTCTCGTGAGCACTTTATTCTTGTCTCGTCCCATAGTGATAAACATCTCGTTTAAAGCACCCCAGCTATCACAGTTGGCTTCTGTCTTACCGAGCATTCAAAAGTCTCCTTCAATCGAGCTCGCTCTCCTGGATTTTTCAGTTGCGGTGCTTATAGCAGGGGACATATCTGTGACGATGGGCACGGGACGTCTGTTCATTGCCGAAGCTCTCAAACTACCCAGGTTTGGGGTTTCCCTCCTTGGCGTCCTCGCCGAGCTGTCCTGGGGGGGATGGAAGCCTGTTGCTCTACCTGCTTTACTTAGATCCACTGGCGATCTCCTGGCTGCAGAGCCAAAGCGGACATTGCGCTTGTTTTCCAGTCTCAAGCATGCCGACAAACTCGGGGATGTGGATATCGTATGGAGACGTACAATCGACACTTGGCTTTGTGAACGATTATCTCGTTGGGAGCTCAATCTGGACGGTGTAGATGAGTTGCGTAACCTTTTGTCGCTATCGACCTATGTCGAGAAGATGCCGGCATTATTGGTATCGATCGTCCAGCGGATGCTCGACGCGCCTGAGCCGGAGGCGTCGTGGAACGTGTCTCATGTGAATCCGGCCTGGGTCTTACGGACGTGCATGCTCGTGCTCGCGAGGTCAGAGAATGAGTCATGGAGACAGCAAGTGGATCTGGCGGGATGGACAAGAACGGTCGCACAACGGTGGTCGTGGTCCCAGTGTGCCCTGACCGGTCTGGTATCTCTCGTACAATCGAGGTAAGAGCGGCCCCTTCATATTACCAGAGCGCGCCACATTAACGGCGATTCGTGCCAGTGCGCCAAAGTCGGACGTCGTCTTGTCCTTTTCAGAGCTATACCTGCACCTCCGGACGTGCATCATATCACACTCACGCTCGCTGCGTCTCTATGCGCTCAAAATCCTCTCCTCGAAGCTAGTAACATCGTCCCCTGGCGAGCAGGAAGTGCTTAGGCGGTGTTTGCAAGGAGAAGAGGTCTCGTTGGACGTCCAGGGGGTACGCGAGCGGGTGTTGAGGATCGGTCGGATTGGACAGGTGGTCAGGGACGACGAGCCGCTGGCGACGGACCTTTGCATCCGATGGCTAGTCTGTAAGTTTCCGTCTCGCCTTACCTTTGTTCGGTCTCGTTTGAACATGTCCTTAGCGCAGCTCAAGGTGAATTTGCGACCGTTATGGTCCCCGGCGGCCGAGGCGCTGTCGTCCTTGGCCAAGCAATTCGGGGATTCTGTTTGGGCATGCGTCTTTGACGAGCTGCAGGCGGTGACCCACACGAACAAGATACGCGAGCTTCCTGAATGGATGAGCGAGAACGTCGAACAGGGCGCGAACGATGATCCTTGGGAGGAAGAACGGACGTGGAGGGATGGCGCTGCACACAAGATGAGGAACGTGATTTCCAGCTGGTTGGACGAGAATCACGATCGAAAAGCTATCATACTCGTAAGTGTCGGGCCTCTGGTCTTGCGAGGTGTGGCGTGTTCATTTCCTCAATAGGAGCAGAAACCCCCTGACCGACTTGATCCTGTTTCGTTGGAGACGCAGCTACTCTTGACACTTGGTCAATGCTCGTCACTCGCAGAGAAACACAATCGGGAGCTCGTCCCCTTCTTTCTGTCGATGGCGGTTAACGACGACACGGTCACGAGTCTCCCCCGGTATAGGCTGAACGCATGGCTCACTCTATTTGGCAAATTCACCAACCCCAAGGCGCTCCACGCCACCGAAACGCTCTTCGGGCTCTACCGTACGCTCTTGTCCCACCCTGATCGTGGGCTGCAAACGGTGGCCCTTAGTTGTGTGTTGACGTACAAGCCACCTAGTCTCGTGAGGCATGAAGAAATATTTCGGCATTTCCTGGATGATACGCTGTGGCGGGACGAACTCGCGCATCTCGACTTGGCTTCACTAGACGCCGCTGATCGACCCATATTCGTGGACGCGACGATTCGTCTACTCTTTGGGGTCATGCTCGAAAGGAAGGGACGTACGAGGGGAGGAGACAGAAGGGCTGCGGTCCTTAGTGCGCTCGCCGTGTGTTCAGAGGACGAACTTGGGCTCCTCGTCGACCTGATGCTGAAACCGATGGGGTCGACCGGCCGCATCTGGCGGGACGAAACGTTCGCACTCACAGAGGCGCCTTTGGGTGTGTCCGCAAAGCAGCAGGTCGGGTTTTTGAACCTCCTGGGCGACGTGCTGAGACATCTCGGGCCGAGGGTGTTGGCGCAGTGGCCTGCCCTTCTTGGAACTGCCCTAGGCCTCGTTGCGTCCGCGCAGACCCGACTGGGATCGCAGCAGGTGGAGGTGCATGAAAGTGAGGTCCAGGGGGAAGAAAGGGAGGATCGCGAGGACATTGATGCCGAGGCTGATGTAAACTGGGAAGAGAGTTCGGCGGCGAGGACGATACGCACCATTCGACAACTAGGGTTACGACGGCTGGCCGACTTTTTCCGTGCTCCCGTCTCGTTCGACTATGCCCCGTACTTGCGGGCATCCTTTGACGCCATTATTTCACCACGGCTTGCGCTCTTCGACCAAGAGAATACACAGGCGCCGTCGGCGTTGTTCGACGTGTTTTACTTGTGGGCGTCCCGACCCGAGTACGCTTTCTATCTAGTGGACTACGACGATCGCGTGTTGCCCAAGGTGTTGGGTTGCTTGGTCGCCACGAATGTCAAGCCTGCTGTGCTAACGCACATTTTCGACGTCGTCGACCGCCTGCTGGCCTTTTCTGCCGAGGACGATGCAATTGTGCGACGTGTCGTAAAACCTCATCTCTCGATCCTGCTTGGGAACCTCACGACGCTCGTCGAGCGGACCAAGGGCGACCAACATCTGTCCAGTCCGCTCGCCCAACGCCAGATCGGCGTGCTATCCCAGGTAGCACACTACATTGCCGACCCGGCGCAGGCCGTCGTTCTCTTGGGGTTGCTCGCACCGCTACTGCGCAAGCCGGGGAGAGTAGTCTCCGAAAAGACCAAGACGAATCTATTGACGATCCTGAACAACTTGTTTGCACTCGTCCCCGAGCTTGCGGATCCGGCATCGCCAGCATTTGGAAAAGTGTATGACTTGTTGTCTCACTTGTTTCTCACATTTCGGTCGAATGGCGCACGGATTGCGCTCGCGTCGACGTTCAACCAACTTGCGGTCGTGCACCCTGGTCTTCAAAGCTTAGCATCGTTATTAGAATCCCTCAACGCATGTTCTACGAAACGGATGAACGAGCCCGATTTTGATCGTCGACTGATGGCATTCACAACGCTCAACGAGGAACGTTATGCCACGCTCTCCTCTCGTGAATGGCTACCGGTACTGTACAACGCGTTGCACTTTGTTCAAGACCCCGAGGAACTTGCGATTCGCAATAACGCTTCCTTCACGCTCCGCCGTTTCGTCAACGTCGTGGCTTCCGATGAACCGTCCGCGATCGAAGCCGAGCCGATCTTTATGCGTACTGTGTTCCCAGCGCTGAAGAATGCACTGCGATCCAAGACGATGCTCGTCCGTGCTGAAGCGCTCGGCGTGATCGCACATGCCGTGCTCAAGTGTGAACGGATCGTGTCTCTCCAGGAGATGCGGCCCCTGCTCGCAGGCGGGGACGACGAAGCCAGCTTCTTCACCAACATTCACCACATCCAGATCCACCGACGGACGAGGGCACTTCGACGACTCGGTGAGCAGTGTGAAGAGGGTAACTTGAGGGGTCGAACGCTGGTAGAGATATTCGTGCCACTCGTGGAGCATTACATTGTTTCGACGGCATCGCTTGACCACTTGCTTGTGGCGGAGGCGATCAATACGCTTGGAAGGATCGCGAAGCAGCTCCAGTGGTCGGCGTACTACGGTCTGGTCCAAAAGTACGTCCGGAATTCCAAGGACAAGGACGAGGCCGTTCGGGTGCATGTCCGCACGCTCGTTGCCATTCTCGAAAAATTTCACTTCTCGATGGAGGAGGTGGTTCAGGAAACGACAGACACGGATATTATCGCGGATGGCGAGACACTAGAGGACCAGGAGAACGAGGTCGAGGCTCAGCTAATTGTTATTCCCTCTGTGGACGTGAGAAAGATATCCGACGCCGTCAACTTGCGGTTACTGCCAGCGCTACTCAGTTATCTGGAGAACAGGGACGAGAACGAGGATAGCCTCCGCATTCCCGTCGCACTTGGGATTGCCAATGTCGCGCTTCACCTCCCGGCAAGCGCAAAAGAAGCGCAGGTCGGGAAGCTCCTGACGGTATTGAGCCAGGCATTGCGCAGTCGATCTCAAGAAACGCGGGATCTCGTCCGGGAGACGATGTGTCGGATTGCAGTCGTGTTGGGCCCGGTGTATCTCCCTCTGGCACTCCGCGAGCTCCGGGCGGCCCTCGTGCGCGGCCCGCAGCTCCACGTGCTGGCCTACGTCACGCATGCCTTATTGACCTATGTCACCTCACCCGAGCGCACCAACGCCGCGTTCGATGACCTCGATGGGTGCATCGACGATATTGCACACGTCGCATCCGAGGTCGTGTTCGGTGAGTCTGGCAAGGACACTCAGCATGAGGATTTCAAGACCAAGATGCGTGAGGTCAAGGGGAGCACGTCGCGTGGCTTGGACTGCTTTGCGCTCTCTGCGCGACACGTCTCCCCGAACCGGATCAGCGCGCTGCTGTTACCGCTTCGCTCTGTGATGGAGGTGACGAACTCGACCAAGCCGATGCAACAAGTGGACGAGGTGTTTCGGCGGATTGCGAACGGGCTGAACGCAAATGCGCGTCTGGACCCGCCGGCGTTGTTGGTGCTATGTCATACCCTTATCAGCCAGAACGCCAAGTTTCTACAGGAAGCGGAGAGGAAGGTGCCGATGAAGGGCAAGGGCCGCAAGAACGATTATATCGTGCAGACGAAACGAAAGATTGCAGCTGACAATGATCATTATGCACACAACTCGTATCGGTATGTCGGTTTCGTCATTTGATTGTGTTGGCTGATGGGCTTTTGATAGCTTTGTCGTGTTCGGACTCGACCTGTTCACGGCTGCCTATCGGCGATCGCGATTTGACCTGCGCGATGCGCAGCTGTTGGCAAGACTGGAGCCCTTCGTTAACTTGATAGGGAACACGCTGTACGCCGAGTCGGAGGCGGTCATCACTGCAGCTCTCAAAGCCGCTCCTTGCATACTCCAATGTCCATTGAAGGCGGTCCCTTCGTCGGCACCACTCATGTCCCGCCAGATTCTTTCTATCATCCGATCGGTTGGGAGCGCCGAGTCTGAGGTTGCCCAAACGGCATTCAAATCTCTAGCGACGATCCTGCGTGAATGTTCCACGTCGAACGTCAAAGAAGATGACCTTTTGTACCTCCTCCAACTCCTCTCTCCCGATCTTGAGGAACCAGCACGACAAGCGGCCGTATTTGCGCTCCTCCGCGCGATCGTCGTGCGCAAACTCGTCGTGCCGGAGCTGTACGACCTCATGACGACGATATCCTCCATCCTGATTACCTCACAGTCGTCCCACACGCGCGAATCTGCTCGATCGCTCCTTCTCCAATTTTTACTCGACTACCCGCAGGGGGCGGGACGTCTCCAGACGACGCTCGCGTTCTTTGCGCAGAACCTGTCGTACGAACACGCGTCGGGCCGGCTGAGCGTGCTCGAGCTATTGCATGCGCTTGTGACCAAGTTCGACATGGGTCTGATGGCCAAGTACGCCGAGATGCTGTTCGTGGCTCTCGTGTTGTGCGTCGCGAACGACACGGAGAAGCCGTGTCGGGTGGCTGCCGCGGGTGTTATTCAGGTGCTCGTGCGACGGCTGCAGGGGGAGCAACAACAACTAGAGCGGACGGTGACGGGACATTTGCATGCGTGGGCGGCGCAGAAGGAAAAGGGGACGCTACGGAGCGTCGCGGTGCAGGTGTACGGGCTCGTTGTGGACGCACTGCAGCGCGGCGCGGCACCGTACCTTGACGGGATCCTGCAAGACTTGGCGGCCGTCGCGACGAGTAGCTGTGCGTCGCTCTCACAGTTGGACGAAGACGAAGACGAGGACGAGATGGATGTGGACGAGGGACCTGGGGGCGAGTGGCATACGGCGTATCAGGTGCTGCAGTGTCTCGGTAAGGTGCTAGCGGTGTTTCCGGAGGTGACGACCGAGCCTGGGCGGGTGCGATGGGGCGCTGTGGTGCAGCTGCTTGCGTATCCGCACGCGTGGGTGCGAAGCGCGGCGTGTCGGCTGCTCGGGGTACTGTTTGCGGCTTCAACGGCGGCAGTAGGGGACGACGATGCGGAGGGGGTGCTAACGCACGCGGGTATGCGGGACATAGCGGACAAGCTGGGCACGTTGCTCAAGAGTCCTAATCTCGAGGTGCCCGTGGCGCTGCAGGCTGTCAAGAACTTGTTCTTCGTAGGCAAGTGGTTCCTGGCGCGGTCGTCCGACGATGCTGGGGATGGGGAGAATGAAGGCGACAGTGGGGTCGATGGTGATGACAATGGGGAAGACGAGGAGGGGGAAGAGGGCCCGAGAAAGGGTCGATCGGATGCGCTGCCCTGGCTTTTCTCCAAGCTATCATATCAAGCCCGCTCTGCGCAGATCGCGCGACGAAACCGATCGAGTGCACCGGTACGTCGTGTCCCCCAGCTTGCTCGTCTCGTCTCACCCAATGTCGAACGCAGGCCAATTGGGCGCTCTCGCCGTTGTCGGTGCTTCGATTCTTTGCGGCGATGACGTCGTACATGGATGAGACGCAGCTCGAGCGATTTCTGCCGCACATTCTCACACCGGTGTATCGTATCACGGAGGAAGATACCATCCGGGATCCGGGTATGGGTGGGTTGTTTCATTGCTTCGTCACATCATTGTTCCATGTCTTACATCTCACATGACCGGTTAGAGGAGCTCAAAACGACCGCGGTTGAGCTGCAGGACTTGGTGCAGACCAAAGTGGGCACGACGGCCTTTGCGAATGCGTACAACCGGATTCGACAGGGCGCGGTGACCGTACAACATGCGCGGCGCGTCGCGCGCACGACCAAGGTGCGTTGAGATGGTGCTCATCTCTCATTGCCCCTCATGTGCGCTGGTGCAGGTGACTACGGATCCCGAGGCGGCTGCGAGGCGCAAGATGGCGCGGAATGCGATGAAGAAGGAGAGTCGGAAGCGGAAGAGTCGGACATTTGCGTGCGTGTAGTTTCTTCGGGCTTCATCGTTGTGCTCACCACCTCATCATCCTTGCTAGTGAGAGCCGGGGCCGCATCAAGCGACGACGGGAGGCGTGAGCGTCGATCGCGGGTGAAGCATATTTCCTTTTTTTTTTCTTGTCATGTCATGGTCTTTGGATGCTTAACTTATATCCTTCACCTTCGTTTATTTCTCCATCCTTTCTCTCGATGCAATGCAAAATTTCTTGACCACCAAGATTCTCGCTTCCCCGCGGAGCTCACCGCAAATACATCTCTGACGCGAACCCAATGCATTGGTACCAGGATGGATATATGTAGCTTGACCGACCGTCGGTTCTTTCGCCACCAATATGAAAAATGGGACTAGAAGCGCAAGAACTTCCAGAGCGCATCGGGAAGCTAGAAGCACTAAAGACGCTAGTACATTAAGTGTTCCTTGTGGTCCGCCCGGTTCCCACCGCGGCCTCGACTCGACTCCGAGTCGTGGACGTGTGCAAGCGAGCCTAAATACGTATGATAATCGTAGGATTATAGGGGGTGGAACTAGAACGCCGTCGTTCCCATGCTAGGAATAGAACTTGATATTGTTACATGAGCTGGAGAGAAGCCTGGAAGCGATCGAAGCGAGGATGCCAGTGGGCGAAGAAATTCAAACAAGGGTGTAGCTATGCGTCAAGAAAAAAAAAAGCAAGCAAAAACGAGCGACAGAGAGAGAGACGTGTCCGTAGGGCGAAACGAATGCGTGATTCATTGTATGTATGCAGAAAATACTTTTGAACAGGGTGCAAGGAGAGCTGGCCAGTTAGATTGTGCCGATGGCGTCCACCGTTCCGTTGGGTGTAACAAGAGCTCCGTGGTATGTACAATAGAGCCGTTCAGACGGGGTGGTGCAACGGCCACGGCGGGGAGCTGTCCGCGCAGTATGCCGGTGGGGGCGGGTCGATATAGTCCATGGAACCGGGTGTACCAGGTGTGATGGGCGTGCGCGGGCCGAGCTCGTCCTTATGCGTACTCGCGCGACGTGCGCGTGGGGTGTACGCTGGCGTGGGTGCGAGTGGTGCAGGCCGGTTTTGGCGCTTTTGAGAGGGGGTGCGAGGGATCTCTTTGCTGTGCGAGAAGGGGTCGGGGTCTGCAAAGTCCCAGCTGCCGTTTTGGCGTTTGTGGGAGAGATGGAGGGGTTTACGAGCTGCAGGGGTCATGGGTGAGCGTGGAACGACACGGCGGTTATGGTACGTACTGAACCCGAATTTGGATGATGCTTCGGAGGGGGCAAAGGAGGGACGGCAGGTGTAGGACGAGGTGGGGCGTGCGTGGTTGTTGGATGCACGACGAAGGCGGAGAACGAGCCAGACGACGAGCGCAGCCATGACAAGGCCGACGACGACGACAGTGGCGACGACAGCGGCGAGGTCGTCGTGAGAGGGAGTGGCGTAGGACGGGGGCGAGGACGGGACGGCGGTGGGTTCAGTGAAAGGCATGGTCAAGGGGAAGGTTGTTCTCCCGTTCTTCCTTTTCCGTCATGTACACCCGAACTTCGCATCGATCCGTAGGCGACTGGCTCGACACGATGCAGCACGACGTCGACAACGACAACGACGACGTTCAATGGCGCGACATCGTTAACAAGGACTGGCAGATCGCCGTCGAGATCGCCCGTACGCGGTTGCTCGCAGCGGGCACACACGCACGCCTCACCTTTCTCCGCGACGACCTTGCATGGCTCGCGACACAAGGTGTGTTCGTGCTTGATCGTGTAGGCCTCGCTGACCTCGTCTAGATCTCGTGCTCTCGCAGGTGCTCGACGTGTTCAAGTTGCTCACCGAGACGTACCCGCGTTACGTCGACGCACCGTCGCGCGACGCCGTGGAGCGTATCGGTATGCGTTTCGTGCATAGGGACGAGTCCATCCGCGACGCACCCAAGCTCGGCGTGCTAGAGCACGTCCTTGGCTGGCTCGTGCACCAGGTCGCCCAGATATCAAAGCCAGCGTCCAGGTACGCACTATCTCTGCCGCTCGTTCGCACGCTGAGTCCCATCAGTTCTTATGCTGCGGCGGATCAGTTTGTCCTGTTGAGCTGGTCGTGCGGGCTGTACACGACGTGTGTGTCTGCCTCACCAGACTTTGTCTCGTCCGATGCGTGGCGGGTCCTCGTGGGGGTTCTCGCGACCCTACTCGATCGTCTGCTTGGCCCGTCCGTGCGGTCGAAATTTACCATGCAGAAAAGCGCACTCGTGCGCACACGCGGGGCACTCGGATCCGCCCCACAACATCTACAGCTGTTCATGTCGACGCTCGTCGCTCTTGCCAAGTCGAGTCCGACACCCCTTGTCTACATCTCTCTTCTCGGTACGGCCGTCGAGGTCACGATCCGTCTCAAGGATGACATCACGCCATCTGTCAAGGTGAGCCAATCACCCCACTCTGGATTCCCTAGATGACCTGGCTCAGGAGGGTATCATCAGTTTATACACGACTCATGTTCTCACATCCAAAACAACAGTCCCTGCACATGCCTCTGTACGTGCTTCCTCCACGCTCACTATCCGACTTATCCTCTGCAGAACATGCTGCACGACTTTATACGGACCAACGTTGGTCCCGACGATTTTTCTGCCACGATCCTCCCCACAATGGAAAAAGCCCTCCTGCGTTCCCCAGAATACTCGCTTAGTGGTGGGTTCTCTTCCGTTTTCCTGTGCCTTTTTGATGTTCCCCAGTCATTACCGATTTTCTGCGCGCCTATACCCACCCGTTGGACGAACCCACCCTCAAAAAAATTCTCACCGCCGCACTCAACTCGACCAAGTCCACCAACCCGACCGTCCGCACACACGCCACGGGCCTCTTCAGCGCCATGTTATCTAAGCTCCCTCCCGCGTCCCTCGAGACCGCCGTCGCTGAGGTGCTCGCGCTCCCATTGGCGGGCAAGACAGCCGGCGCAGACCACCGTCTGGCACTGTACGCGATGCTCGCGGTGGTCCCCGCGCACGACGGCGCGTCCTCGGCTCTCGTCACTGCGCTCCCGGGCCTGGTGGTCAAGGAGACGCACGAGGGCGCGATGGGCGCGCTCGTGCGCGTGTTGGGGGTACATCTAGGACATGTCCTTGCGTGTGACAAGCCCGTACCCGCCGAGGTCGCCACCCTCATTGCGAGGGAGATGGCTGGGGGCAAGCCTGCGCTAAAGCGCGCCTTGGTTCGCGCCGTTGGCGGTGCGCTGTGGGGTTTCGATGCCGTGGTCAACGACGCGACGCGGGGGTTTGCAGGCGCGGTGGGGGGCGCGCTCGAGGGGTGTGTGCGGACCATCAGCGGCAATCCACTCGGGGCTGCCAGGCCGGTGGAGGGCTACGTCGGCGTGGCTGTGCTACTCGGTCCGCTTGCTGGTATATTTGGTAAGCGGTGCTATTATATTTTTTAGGTTTTCATTTTAATGTTACGTCATCTATTCGATCGTACTGATGACGTCATTACAGACGATTCCGTTTCGCGGTGTGTCACGGCGGAGCTACTGCTTGGTACGCCGACCAAGCCTGGGTTTTTGGTGTGGGACAAGGTCTATGGAAGGCTTGGCGATCTGGAGGATGCACGGTGGTTGCTTCGCGCGGTGGAACGCGCGTTGAGTGTGTCGCGTGTCGAAACGGAGGCGCGGCGGCACCAGCACGTGCGGTACGTCTCCTGGCTTTACGTTACGAGTGCATCTGACGGGTACATGGACGTTGTGTTGATAGGGTCGCGCTCGGTGCGGTGCTATTGTATCTCGCGGTGCACGTCGCCTTTGCGGATGTCCGGAGGGAGACGGTCAGTGTGGTTGGGCATCTAGCAAGACGGGGGGTCGTGAGCGGTATATTACGAGATGCGCTGGTGGTGTCGCTGAGCGCAGGCGGGGGTGGGGCCATGGGTGGGGTCAAACCTCCCGTGTTAGCCGAGGAGCAGGAAGGACAAAAGGTGGTGGATAAGCGCGGACGGTATGCGGGTGTGTTGCTAGCGTGTGCTGGTGCATGTGCGGATCTAAGTGAGATGGACAAGGGTGCGAGGCAGGAAGAGATGCTACGGTGGATCGTGCTCGCGCACCACCCAGCGGCGTGTGCGTTCCCTTTCTTTTTCGTGCAATCGATATTGATGTGGAGGGTAGGCCCGTCGGGGCGCATGTTGTGGATCGAGATGTGTCAGCGCGCGAGTGCAGACCCGATGGGTACATTGAGCGGGCACGTCGATGCAGCGATGGCGTGCGTGCTCGAGGCGTCATTGATGGATCCCAAGGTGCGCATTTGCTTATTTCTTCGCAGGACCGGTACGACCTGCCACGCAGTCGGGTTTCCCGGAAGCAAGTTACCGCGCGCTCGCCACGATGACGTTTATCGCACCCGCTGTCGTCCTCCCACGCATAATGGTGCAGCTCCGGGAGGATATCGACACCGCGGCGCTGGGCGCGCTGACGGAGGAGGACGTTGGAGTGTGGGAGACGCCCGAGGGAGCGTTGCACGTTGATGGTGAGTGCCCCGTTGGATGACCGCCTTCGTCTGACCAGCCCTCCAGTACTGGCGACGAAGAAAAAAGAAGAGGGTCCGAGAAAGGGTAAGGGTGCAGAGATGGCTCGATGGGAGGCTGATATTCGGGAGTCACTTGCGAGTAAAAAAGCCAAGGCGGGCACTGCCGCCGTAGGGACGGGGCCGGGGCTCTCCAAGGAGGCGCAGGCATTGGTGGCGGCGCAACTTGCGAAAGAGGCAGCAGTGCGCGAGCGTGTGGGGGCGCTACG
>JBBPLR010000780.1:0-12992 GCA_038089915.1 Sutorius australiensis
CTTTACTTGTTCTCGGTACCACCTACCCAGCTTGTGCCTGCCAGTACTTCATGAGCCTGCCTATATTCTCAGTCTCGGTACCATCCACCTATGTCAGGCCTGTCAGCACTTCTCATTACTCTGTCTGTGTGGTAATCCTGCAGCCCAGGCCCGCCCATATCTCTCAGTCTCGGCAGTAACTCTTCCCTCACTTGGTATCACCCTCTCACCTCGGGTCCGCGTATACCTTTTGGTCTTGGGTTCGGTCTGGTCTGCTTGTCTCGGGTCTGCCTGGACCTTATTGCACTCCATACCATTTGCCCCTCTCAGGCCCGCCCTTATGTATCGCACTCTATACCATCCGCCCTGCTCAGGCCTGCCGGTACCTATTGCACTGTGTACCATTTGCCCCTCTCGGGCCTGCCCGTATCTATCGAACTCTATACCATCCGCTCCGGTCGGGCCTGCCCATACCTATCGCGCTCCGTACCATCCACCCATCTTGGGCCTGCCCATACCTATCACGCTCCGTACCATCCAGCCCTCTCAGGCCTGCCCGTACCTATCGCACTCCATACCATCCACCCCTCTCAGGCCTGCCCATACCTATCGTGCTCTGTACCATCCACCCCCCTTGGGCCTGCCCGTACCTATCGCACTCTGTACCATCCAGCCCTCTTGGGCCTGCCCGTACCTATCGCGCTCTGTACCATCCAGCCCTCTCGGGCCTGCCCGTACCTATCGCGCTCTGTACCATCCACCCATCCTGGGCCTGCCCGCATCTATCACACTCCGTACTATCCACCCATCTCGGGCCTGCCCATACCTATTGCGCTCTTTACCATCCACCCCGCTCGGGCCTGCCCGTACCCATCGCGCCCCATACCATTCACCCATCTCAGGCCTGCCTGTACCTATCGCGCTCTGTACCATCCACCCCTCTCGGGCCTGCCTGCACCAATTGCGCTCTGTACCATCCGCCCCGCTCAGGCCTGCCCATACCTATCGCGCTCCGTACCATCCAGCCCTGCTTGGGCCTGCCCGCACCTATCGCGCTCTTTACCATCTGCCCCGCTTGGGCCTGCCCATACCCATCACACTCTGTACCATCCGCCCTGCTCGGGCCTGCCCATACCTATCGCGCTCCGTACCATCCACCCCTCTCGGGCCTGCTTGCACCTATCGCGCTCTATACCATCCGCCCTGCTCAGGCCTGCCCGTACCCATCGCACCCCATACCATTCACCCATCTCAGGCCTGCCCGTACCTATCGCGCTCCGTACCATCCAGCCCTCTCGGGCCTGCCCATATCTATCGCGCTCTGTACCATCCGCCCCGCTCGGGCCTGCCCGTACCCATCGTGCCCCATACCATTCACCCATCTCGGGCCTGCCTGCACCTATTGTGCTCCGTACCATCCACCCCTCTCGGGCCTGCCTGCACCTATTGCGCTCTGTACCATCCGCCCCGCTCGGGCCTGCCCGTACCCATCGCGCCCCGTACCATTCACCCATCTCGGGCCTGCCCGTACCTATCGCGCTCTGTACCATCCAGCCCTCTCGGGCCTGCCCATATCTATCACGCTCTGTACCATCTGCCCCACTCGGGCCTGCCTGTACCTATCGCGCTCTGTACCATCCACCCATCTCGGGCCTGCCCGTATCTATCGTGCTCTGTACCATCTGCCCCGCTCAGGCCTGCCCGTACCTATCGCACTCCACACCCTCCACCCGTCTCGGGCCCGCCCGTATCTCTCACTCTGGGCCCCACTCTCTTGTCATGGGCCCCTCTGTTCCCATTCATCTCATTGCACCTCGGGCCCTTCCTTATTTATAGGCTTGGTTTGACCCCGGGCCTGCACAGGTTGCTCTGTTAAAATTGGCCTTTTTATGCATGGGCTATCTGTGTGCTACAGAACAATTTGACTACAGTATGTGGAGTCCAAACCTGTTGCTTGTGGACCAGCCTTGGTACGCACTTCACATCGGCCTTCTCCAGGATCCTCAAGATCTTGCCTTCGGTGTACTGTCGTAGCGGATCTACCCAAGAATCCTTCACAATGATATCCTCCTCTTCTTCGTCAATAGTGACTTTTCCCTTCCACACGGTTGTGCCCCAGCTATGTAACGACCCGGAAAAAAACAGTAGCATGTCGACAAGAATGCTGTATTCATTCCCTCACATGGGTATTTGAATCTTCTTCTGGCCATTCTGAGCGGGGGATATGGTGTAATCGAAACTGAGCATAATTCTGTCTGTGAACATGATTCCAAGAAGAATTTGGAGAAATTCTCTGGGGAATTGATGGATGTCGAGGGGGTGAGTGGAAATGGAGCCCCTGCAGTCAAATAGTGTAAGGATGATATGTGTACCTAGGAGTCGAATGCCAAGTGTTGCGCACCGCCCATCCTGAGCCTCGAGCAGAAAGGCCGCTTTTCCAGCGAGTTTGATATATGAGTCCTTCTTATTGTCTTTGCTGTACTTCTTCTTCACTTCTCCCATGGCATAGATGTCAGTTCACATGTCGAACTTCTTGTTTGCTGCGTCGCATTTCGTGATCACCCCCTCCTCACAAAGGAGAAGGTCGGGTTTGTGAGTGGTGCCGCTCAAACCACCCATGGGATTGTTAGCCGCCTTCCCAGTCCATCGTCTATTGTAGAGTCAACCATGAAATGGAAACGTAGCAAACTTTAGACTACTTACCTTGTGCATAGAAAAGAATCTGGGACATGCTGCATTACACCATTGAAGAACTGTGCAACTTTCTCCTCCAGCCCATCCGGTTTGGACATATCAGGGCAGTATGCCCAATGGTTGTCTACCCGCTGCCATAAGTTGACCATGTGAGTGATGATGGATCCGATGCACCCACAAGTGGTACTTGAGGGAGGGAATAACTTGTCGTCCGGGAAAAGCTTGGCCAGAAAGTCTATCGTCCAGTGCTGGTCAAGTGTCCAATGCACGGGGGCTGTGTCTTCTGCAATTCTCAAGTCCATGGATTCACGATATACATCCGCCCTGTGGCGAAACTGAGGTGGTGTGGCAAGCTGTCGATAAGCAAGTCAGCAACTCATCGCTGACCTGTTGAATATTGAATATTTGATTGATGCACTGCACATACCGAGAGTGGCGTGTCATGCTTAGTAATCCTGTAAGAAAAAGTTCATTGGACTATATCAGGTGTAATTACCCTCTGCAGCATCTCCGGTAGGACTGGTATAGGACGGAGGGTAAAGTTGGGAGTAGCAGTGATGTTGTCATGGTCGTGGTATGAAGCGGTTGATGCTTATCAAGTAATGAATTGCATCAAGATTGATTATGTATATAAGGAGCTACATGACTATGAAGGACATAACACATGGTAGAACTCCTTTGACCAGTACTTGTTTAGCCAAAATTTGGTCGATGCCTCATAGCTGTTCTGTCTGGTCAAGCAAGAATGTGCTTCCTTACCAATGTTTGGGATCAAGTGTGTGGCTGATCGAATGTGTGATACCGGAACTACACCCCCAACACATCTTCCATGTGAAGTAGTCGTCCATCTGAGTAGATGCATCCCGGTCCCTGGGTTGACACTGCATGGATTTCCCTGTTGATGGACGATGTTGAAGTGCTGGGCATAAGCAGCAAGATAGTCGGCGTTCATTGGATGGAAGACAAGCTGGAGCTGGGCAACGATGTGGCCTAAGACCAATATCATAATGCACACACCGTAAGATAGTGGCTTAATACATTACCTTCAACACCTCGCCATGGCAAGTCGCTATCAGGGCCAGGACTGATAATGGCAGTATCATAGAGTCTGTGAGGGCGATTGGGAGAGGGAGGGAATGATCTCAGCATTTGGGGAGCATCTACTCTTTTGTCTGTGTGATAGAGGAATTGCTGAACATGTAATTTATACCATACTTGAATGCAGTCAAACAGGAGTGGACAATTGAGGTCTTGAGTACTGATGCCCGAAACGTTGTGGTTCATACGATTCTGGACATGTTGCAGAAACTCCCAGATGGCAGGACGGAGGTCTGGGATTCCAAAAAGTGTAGCAGCTTCATCAATAGTCATATGAAGTGACAGCTTGTTTGCAATGTGTAATGCAGTGGAGGAGGAGGAGAAGGTACAATACGGTTTTGGGGCGTTGGGAATGCAACCACGTGAGAGGGCTTCAGCGATGGCGAAATAATTGACAGTGGACCAAGATACATTCATGTGTTCAGAAAGGGAAGGAGCATCTGACTCGATATCGTTGTCCTCCCGGTCAGAATCAAGGTCATCTTCATTGGGAAGAGGTGTCTGTTTGTGACGAGATTCAAAATATGTGCCAACATCGAAATGGAAACACTTGTCTGAGCAATCCAAGTAGCGGGCAATTTGGTCATAGTAGTTTTGATTGTTGCTCAGCCGAGCAGGTACTTTGATCTCTTGAACATGAGCATGCTCAGTTGCATCGGCGGACCACTGTATTACAGGTCCTGAGCATCGGATACCTGAAACCACACTTTGCAGCAGTTCTAGCTTGGGTATCTCCCAAGCATCGTGCACACCGGCCTGTATGATAGCATCTTTGTGGTTGTGGAATGACTGGAGGGTGTCTGTCAACTTTCTGAGAGATTCATCAGAGAAAACAGGTGCCTGTGCAAGATAGTGAAAATCAAGCAGTGAACAGATCACAGTGAGAAATCGGTGTGGGACAGCACCAGCAATAACCCCTATGATGTAGCGCTGGATAGAGCGATGGTCTCACCCAGTGACCTGTTTTAACTTAGAAATGCCATCCTCGAATCCACGATATCCAACTGTAGGTTGGAGAAGGGAGAACCTGAAATCGATCTTGAGAGGGGTGATGACTTTGACACACCATTTGACATTGTGATCCCACGAGAATCAGTGAAAGTGGTGCAGGGGCTCTGTGTGAAGAAAATGTGATGGACACGATAACGGCCAGTCCACCCAAAAGGGTTCCACAATGCCATTCAAGAAGAAGGACTTGGCGACCTTCAGAAACGCCCTGTATTCTTATGGGGAACACTTCTTGTGGACATTGCAGATGGCGGTGAGGGTATGAGATCCCATGCGTGGAGGATGTAGAATTGGGTCGCCAAAATTGTTTGATGTAGCTGTCGTGAATGGGGACGCTTTTGGGTTTGTGCATGCAACAAGAGAGAGCTCCAGGGTATCCGCGATGTAGGCGGCTAGTGGAGTATAACAATATCATAGATTACTGACGGGGTCATCCATCATTACACCAATGCGTGCAGCCGTCTTCAGTGGTTCCACCACCTTGTTTAATGCTTGGTGGATGAGTTGGTTGTGTAGAAGGCTCCAGACGCGAGTGTCTTTCTGGATGACCTTTGGGATGGGGAGGAGAGTGAGAAGGAGATACATGTGAAGTGAGATCTTGGAATGGATCGCGGGATTGATATTGGCGAGGCTGATGAGGAGGGGGTATGCCATGCAATTTCCACTCATTATCGAGATGTTTGTCTTGTCTGAGGAAAGCACAATGCCCAACACTGTCGCACCTTCTGGAAGTGCATCCTAGAATTGAACCTTCCATGAGTATGACAGACAATACTTCTCAGAAAATGTAAGAGACCTGAATGTCCCATGCATGTTCCCCACTCAACCAGTCCTTGTATATGCAACAAATGCGGGCAGCTGATGTCCATACTCTCCATGGGATGAAGGATATGTGGGGAGCAAAAAGTGGATGGCTCAAGAGAGATTGCACACAGTCGAGTGCAGGGCGATAGAATAGTCGGACAGGCTGCTTGGTGGGAGTGTCACATTTCATTTGTTTGCATAACCAGGGAGGTCCTGGTGAAAGACTCTCTATTCGTCCTCAAAGTTCTTTTGCAGTTCAAAATGAAAGTGAAAGCTGGGCAATCTTAGGTTAATCAGCCACGGTTCAAGGTGGAAATATTGATGACTTGCCATACTGAGTGACAACAAAGAGTTGATGGCGGACATGCTCAGGCCCAATTGCATGCACCAGGATGAAAATTGCCATTCTTCGGCTGAGGCAAAGAGGAAATATAGATTCACCCGCCGTTCCTCTGTGTGTTTGTCTTGCCAGAACAGGTCCATGAATGTAGCTCCACCAGTATACAAGTTGCTACAACCCGGATAAGCTTCCGTGAAGTTTGTCTGAGCGTTCAAGTCGTCTAGGTCCATCCTGTGGTGTCCCAGCTCATCGTCGATGCTGGCACTATCAAAGTCTGAAGGTGGAAATGAAGGGAAATAGTCATCGTCGTCATTTCATTGGAAGTTTGAACCATCACTGGCAGGATGATCTTCTTGATGATCCTGCGACCAGATAGTTCCATAGCAACATCCCATCGGTTGATTCATGTGTCAAAGAACGCTAGTCTCAGAACAAAACTTCTTTCTGCATCGTGGACAGCTAATGTGTTTTAGCCTTCCATGATTTGTCTTTGCTCTGGGCATCAGGCGCAAGTGGGATATGGAAGCTGGGGGCTTAGGCGAATCTGACGACTTGAAGTGCAAAAGGCATGTGTTTCCTGTGGTGTTTTGTACTATGTAATACAGTTGACACATTCTCTCTCGACTACCACAATGAGTGCCGCACCTCCACATCCAAGTCCAGATAATGCCCAACTTCCATCAGATGAAATATTTCACTTATCACCATTTTTGTTGCTTGATCATCATACCATTTCCCCTGTTAACTACATACCTCAGGTCCCCACAGACTCGACCCAACATCAGCAACAAATACTGTGTGACACCAGTGTCAGCCCACCGGCTTCCCTGCCCAATCAAAAATGTGAGACTCTGAATGAATCTTCTTCCTGACCTCTCGACAAGTGGGATGGGGGGGATGAGGACGATGGTTCACCATGACACAATGATGTAAGTTCCTATCTCGGCTCCTCACCATCCTTGATCCAATTTTCTAGAAACTTGACGATGTACGCTATGTTATTCCCCACCCACGGAACTCCAGAGAAGCCTATCTCCTCTTAGAGTCCGCTTGAGCAGACCACCGTATCCTTCTCGCCTGCAAGGCTCTCACCTGCCAGATCATTCACCACAACACTTTGGTCCTTCAATACAATCGGTCGGTACTGGAATGCACACAGGACAATCTGCATACTGTGGATCGTTTTATCAGGCATGTTCATCTCTTGATTCAGAAAAGTGGGCAGACTGCGGCATTTGAGTATGCGATGCAGACAGATCATCCATCACTTTCATCTGGTAGCTTCTTGAAAACTTATGCTAGTATCTGTGAAAGCTGATATGATATTCCAGAGCAACTGTTAAACCATTCTCCTATTGATGTTGATCTCATGTAGTGTTGTTCATTTGTTCAAGTTGGTGCTACATACATGTACATAGTGTACTCTTGATGTGCGTGCAATCCGACTTGCTGAAAGTTGTGTCGCTGCTCATTCCTGCAAGCTGCAACTTGGAGGTCCCAGTTGAGAAGATGACATCATATTCCTCACGGCAGGAATGGGACAGACTGTACAGTATTGACCAAGAATGTGACCATGCTGGGTCCGTTGCTTAGTTCAGCGAACAAAAAGGTCGAAGTGCCAGTCTGTGGCACCATATCCCAGAATAGGATAGGTTGTGACAGACTGTATCTCAGGTAGGTTACTGTCTGCTCAGCTGAGCCAAAGGCTGGTTTGCTGATGCAGCGCCTAGAACTAGACACAGAATTGGGTTCAGCGACCGGTCAGCAGGATGAGAAAGGAACGCGCATCTTACTGCTTGCTGTAGCACCTCCCATCACATATTCCACTTCCATTGCCATTTATCCATGTCGGAGATAAACGACAGATGAAACTCGTGATCCAACAGCTCATCCCTGTCGCCCTCCTCATTGACCCACTCTGCATCGTCCTCGTCCACATATCCATCCCCATTCACCCATGCTGGCTCCTAATGGACCTCATACCCCTCTCCCGCTGTCTCCTCACCTAATGAGTATGGCTCGGGGCTGGTATCTCATGGTTGAATTGATGATGATGGCATCAAAGCTATGAAGGCCAAGCTGATCGGTCGAACCACTGCGACGATGTTCTGTAAGACTTGTGAGGTGATTGTTGGGATGGGAAGCAACATAGTGGCGAGGAGAATATGTATCGGGAAGAGTGATGCTTGGCGAACGAGGCATGTAAGAATGTGTAACACGTGGTTCTGTACCCTCCCTGGGCTGCCTGCTGATCATGTCATTGTCTGGGGGGTGAGCAGGGCTGCCAGTAAGAAGTTGGCAGGTGAACTGGCTAACATGCATGACTAAGCCCCAGCTTGGGCCGAAGCCCCAGCTTCTAGGCCGAGCTGAGCCCCCATTCAGAGCTTCTGAGGGCTCAGGGCTTGGCCTGCAATTCTTGCAGGCCTAAGCCCCCCCAAGCCGGGCCCGAGCTGGGGCTTTCAGGCCAAGCTGGGCCAGCACAGCACTAGCCATAATCTGACTGGATGAGTGCTTCTTCATCCTTTCAGTCAGCTTCCTTGTCGCACTACTCCAGTTCTGATCTGAAAATGCCAATGCAAAGTGGCTCTCCTTGCCAGAATGCTCATTCACCTTCACAGGCATCTTTGGGACACCATGCTTGCCCCCCATGGCTTGGATCATCTTATGGGTGATGTATTCTTGAGAAACCAAATAAAGTGCACACTTGAGCTTGAGTACAAGTGTGGTGAGTTCATGAGAACAGGGGACGAATAGAATGTACTGCAGCTCCACACAAACCGATGGTGCCACAATAGTTGAGCAACAGCAGGGTAATCACAGTGATGTTATGCATCACCCCATCCACATACTGTAGATGTGCACTCTGGAGGAGTTGAAGAATAAATGTTAAGCGAAAAGCCTTTGCTGGGGAGCTGGCATCGAGGTCTTTGTAGAGGAAGCTATAGCTCTCAAGGAGCATCTCTGCCATGTCCTTGACCTCTTGCTCACTACAGGTGCACTGCAAAAAACTCATGATAATCATGAGAGCAGTGGAACTGATATTATGTTGCCAGTCACATAGTTGTTGATAACCCTGTTTACATCCATTAGTGTCAATCCATGTACACCCTGATCGATTTAATGCTGCACCACATGTTGAGAATACAGTAGACAGTGAGCTGAGTGGGCGCAGCCACGTCAAGCTACTGCTAGTACCGAGGACAGAAGTATATAGACCAAAGGTAATTGACTTACGCTGGTAGAGTGGTAAGACTCAGAGATGGTGGTGGTTTGAGGTTAAGAGGTATTGAAACTCCTATAGAAACTCAGCTATGACTGGTTTCTTATATACATTTCTGTTGAAGGTGCTTATCTAATGTATACCATATGTAGTAACCTAATGTTACTAGGTAATGTCTATGCTACACTTCAACACTCTCCCTTGCTTAGTGCTCCTGGCAACATAAGCATCATCTTGAGGTAGTCTTTCACTTTTTTAAGATTGCAAGTAAATCTGTAGGCCCAAGAGTGAGCAGCACTGCTTGAACTTGACATGTCCAAGGTTCTTGGTGAACATATCCACAGGGTTGTCAGTTCCTGGGATAAACAGCAGCTCTATGTCTTTGTGGGTCATAACTGCATCACGAATGAAGTGGAATTTGATTCTGATATGCTTTGTGCATTTTTCTGTGACAGGATTTTGTGCCATGAATAGCGATCCTTGATTGTCACCACAGATGGGGATTGGTTTTAGATGGTATCCCAGTTTGTCCATCATTTGTTTGATCCACATGACCTGGCAAGCGCAATCACTCAAGGTCATGTATTCCACTTCAGTGGATGACATTGCAGTCATCTTTTGCAGGTGCAAGTTCCAGAGTGTGATGCAGTCAGCCATCTTGGTGAAGTAGCTGGTCTGAGAATGAGAGGTGTTGGGGTCTTGTCCCCAATTGGCGTCTGTAAAGCGAAGGAGTCCCTTGCCTTCAGTACCATTGTAGCAAAGGGCGTAGTCTTTTGTGCCAAGTAGATATCGGCAGACATACAGGGCCTTATCTAGGTGTTCCTGTGAGGGGTTGGCTGATTGCTGTGTGAGCTGAGTCACAGCATAGGCAATATTGGGCCAGATACCAATCATGATGTACATTAACAAGCCGATTACTGACTGAAATTGTGTTCACAGTTCAGGATTTACTGGGGCATCATTCTTCACTGGGTAATATCCCTGTGGTAGTGGGGTGTGAGCTGATTTGGCATTCTGTAGGCCAAAGCACTCTAGGACTTTGTTTAGATAGGCAATTTGATCTATGTAGATCTTGTGTAGTCCTTCATGCCTAATATTCATTCGGAGGAATTCAGAGGGTTCCCCGAGATCTCAACATTCCCATTTCTTCATGAATGTGGCTTTAAGCTCATCTACAAGCTTTTTGTTTGGTCCACAGAATAGGGTGTCATCAACATAGATGATGGCAAGGACAATATCATTTCCCTTGTGGTATATAAATAGGCCGGCATCTGTTTTTAATTGCTTGAAGCCCATTTCCTTCATAGACTTGTCTAGTGATTTCCACCAAGCTAAGGCTGCTTGTTTAAGCCCATAGAGAGCACAGAGTAGTGGAAGGACTTTGCCTTTAAGGTGAGGGGGCAAGAAACCCTCAGGAAACTCCATGTAGAGTTCCTTGTCCAGTTTTCCATAAAGGAATGTGGATCTGACATCCAGGCCAGTGATGTACCAGCTGTTTAGTGCAGATAGGGTGAGCATGGTTTGCACCATTTCATACCGTTGTAGAGAGCTACAACTCTCTAGGTTCGTATCCTAGGTTTTTACAGCGTTCCTCAAGCATCCATCTGTTGTCCCAAGTCCATCCAAGGAGTATCCAGGCGACCTTATACACTTGGTACGTGTCTGGACCTCTTTCCAATGTTTTCCGCTTATCTGGTCGGTCCGGATTCGATGCGGATGACCTTCTGGGGTTTGGACTAGTTGTTTTCACTTTGAAACATTCCGGATTGTTATCCTTCATCCTTTGCAGACATTCTTATGTGTTTCGACACCCTTTTTGGTCACTTTACATGTGCTATGCTCTCCTTTGGAAACTTGCCTTCTTTCACCTGGAACTCTTCTGGTCATCATTCTTGGCCGGATTTGCTTCCTAAAAACATTATTGGTCATACCAAACCCTCCTCAACACACAGCCTTACCTATAGAACTCCAGGGTCAAACATATTCGCCCTACCTCGCACCCACCTGACTTTTACATTCTACAACTGGAGGATTGTCCAACTGGACATTCATCCGGATGATCCTTATCCGATGGATGAAGTTATAGCAGCAGTGAAATTCTGATTATCCAGATCTGCACTGCGTGCTACCTACTTGTCATCCGCTTTGGATATCTTACCAACCGCACATGCACCTCACCACCAGCAACCCCACATCCCTATTCCTACTTACAATCCACCTCCAGCGGCCAAAGTTGAATCTAAGGTTCACACCCAATCAGGTCTGTTTTGTGGATTTTGTGCAATAATCAGACACTTCACAAAGGACTGTCTCCTCTGCCAAGAGTATATCAACATGGGTAGAGCGAGTAGGGGCACAAATGGTAGAATCTACATGCTGGATGGTTCTGCTATTCCACATATAGCCAGTTGCTGCTGTCTCCAAGAGGTGATTGATTACATCGCACAACAAGCTGCTTCCACCTCGACCTCTTCTGCCTTGACTTCCCCCACCTCCGCCACTCCAGCTTCTAACAATTTTGTGTGGGATCCTCCTCCACATGTATCTGCTAACATCCTATCAACTTCTTATACAAGTACCCCAGCTGTACTCGACCTTGAGCCTTCTGCATTCATCTCGACTATCACTTATCCAGGCTACAAATCCGATCTGGAAGTGGACCTTCCGGATTTCCAACCTTATGTTGCTCAGGCTTGGGCTGCCTTTCAAGCAGATTGCACATCGAAAGATAAAGGAAAACGAGTTAGATTCGATGGAGTACAAGTTCTGCCTTGGAAAACGACTCTGGATCTTTGACCCACTCCAGTGCAAACCCTGAATTCTCAATCCACTAGTGTACCAACTTCAAATTCTCATGCAGCTATGGTATCCAAGGAGATGGAAGTCCTCTCCCCAGAGCTTCAGAATGCCGCAAAGAATACAGCACCCTCAACAACATCATCAACACCATCTAGTGTGCCCAGCAATACTACTGCTCTGGCATCTTCCAAACCTTCCAGTCCTCCCAGAAATGCCTTACCACACATGGGTTTGGGCACTGGGCCATCCGCTTATCCAGGTTCCAATCAATTTAGATATTCCTTCCCACTGGAAGATGAATCAGCACCGAAACGAGTACTAGATCAGATTCTGGATACAAGTGTACCAGTTCCGGTCAAGGATCTCTTTGCTGTATCACCCAAGTTCCATAAACAATTCCAGGAAATAACCACTACAAAACGAGTATGTGGTCCACCTACTAAAACTGTACAGGTCAATGAGTTATCCAGTCGAAACCCATCCTCAGTTATCCATGAATTCAGACACAAGATGCTCCGGAGTGAAGACGGACTTCTGGTCGCACACCATGACCTTCCATTGTGTGCTCTGGACACCAAAGTCAGCCCATCTGGGTGTTCTATTATAGGTGTTCTGGATTCTGGATCCTCAATAGTAGCTATGCTGAAATGCAATTGGCAAGAACTGGGACTTCCGGTCTGGTCCAACCATGTTATGCATATGTCCTCTGTGAATACCAATGTGGACACCACCATCAGTGTTCTAGAAAACATGGCGCTCAATTTTGGAGCTGGAGAAGTCATGGTTCAGGTCCAGATCCTGGCCTGAGCCAGCTTCAACTTACTCCTAGGACGACCATTCCATTGCCTTATGAGCGCTACCACTGAAGATTTCCTGGATGGATTGCAAACTATCACTCTGTGTGATCCAAACTCTGGAAAGCAATATGCTCTACTGATCAAAGCCTGGTCAGAAGGTTGTCTGCTCTGTTGGGAGCATAAACACTGTAATAACTGTTACGACTCGCCCCAGACTTGTCAGCTTGTTTCTCCATCCTTCTCGTTTCTTTCT
>JBBPLR010000781.1:0-12991 GCA_038089915.1 Sutorius australiensis
AGAAAGCCGAGAGTCAGTACTTTATTTCATATACTCACATGTTAGGGTTAGGATTAATATTTATTGAGCACTACTACATTTAATGAAAAACATGCAAACATCCAGACAGTTTTTTGAGCCACTGTATGCAGCCATTGCAGCCATTTGACCTGATACTTCTTAATGTGATGTCATAGGGATGGGCAGTGGTGATGGCTGAGTAGTGACACCAGGTAATGACTTTTTTTCTATGTATGATGATGCCACTTGATACCCATGACCCAACTGTGTTGTACACATATTGTATTGCTCAGTGTGACAATGGTATATGTTTACAAGCTGTCATCATCATCACTGCCAACATCCAATGTACGAGAATGAACAAAATCTACATAGTTGTTCCACATGGCCTTGGCGATCCGATTGTGCAGGTTTGGGTCCCCCTCCTCACCATCTCCAAACTCCTCTGCATCATTTGGTATACCCTCTTGGTAGTGGGCAGGGTCATCATCTGGAATAACATTGTTGTCAGGTTTGTTGAGAAGGATAAAATTGTGAATTGTGCAGAGTGCAAGTGGGACATGAGCCTGGATTTTGAGGGAGTAGTGGAGTGGAAGAAGAAGGATGCGAAAGTGTTTTTTCAAGACACCAAATGCATGTTCAATGATGTTGTAGGCCAATGCATGCCATGGGTTAAATAGTTCTTGAGAATTACATGGCCTGTGATCAATTGTTAGTGGAGAATGCTGAAAAAAAGAAAGAATGTGTACGGTGTGTTAGCTTGACCCCATTCAGCCAGATGGTAACAGACACCACAGTAAGGGATGAGTATGTTCAGCCTAGAGGGGAAATCAAGATTGCCCAGTATATACTTGCCATCTGGGATTTCTAAGTTCCATGTGCAGGCATCTCCAAGCATCCACACATCTGATGTGGACCCCTCCCATCCAGTGAGTGCATATGTGAAACAGAGATCAAAGTTGCAGGCAAACAAGCAGTTTTGTGAGAGAGACTCCTTGTGGTTTCAATAAGCAGAAGCAGAATGAGTGGGCAGGACAACTGGAATGTGACTACCATTGACTGCACTGATGGTGTCTTTGAAGTACAGGTAGAACTTGGGGTTCCATGTGTTCTTGAGGGAGAGGGGATCAAAGCTGGGTGGTTTGACAAGCAAGGAGTAGGTGGGTTGAGACAAGAAAATCAAGACTATCTTACAAAAGTAGTTGGTAGATTTTGTCAACATGGACCTCAGTTGGTGAAAGGTCACATATCAAGATATAGTTTCATTTGAGCATTAGAACCATTCACCTACATGCCATACAGGCAAGGTAGTAACACATATATACAAAAAAATCATGAGCTGTTCTTTGAGAGAAACAAGTCTTGTATTGGTATGTCCAAGGCATCTAAGCAGTGTGACAAGCTCCTTGAATACCTCAGCATGCACTCCAAGCTTGTTCTGAATGCGTTCAGGGTGTCCAGTCAACAGCTCCAACACCCAGCCTTTGCCAGAAAGGATAGATGTATGGTATGGTTCTGGATCCTTCTAAAGCAGTGGGACAGTGGCAATGATGCCAAGAACACTGCAAAGAATGGTATTAACAAGAAGGGAGAAGAGTAGAACAAGTTGTTGTCATGCCTCAGGTTGTAGGACATGAGCAACAGCAGGGGCCACAGTAGGGGGGGGAGCAGACATCAGATTGATCAATAGGCAACATATAAGTATTGATTGAAAAATTATACTTCCTAATCTGAGTTGTGGAGGTCAAACCCACCTGCCATAGTCAACATAGTGGCTGAGTCACAAGCACTATAGCTGATCTACAAGTCACTATAGCCAACCTTACAAGTCACTATAGCTGACCTTACAAGCAGTCCAAACAGGCTCTTAACTATATATATAGATACAACCAAACATGTACATACAGTAGTTTGTCTATATAAACCAAAGGGTCTTGCCTGGCATCCCCAGTCAAGTCCTCTTGGAGTGTTTCCCAAAAGACACTTCTAAGATACAACTCCTAGTATCCTTTCCTAGTAGTCTCAGTCAACTAGTGCAACCTATAGTCTATTTGGGTTGTTTCAGCTATAACCTTTCCATAGCCTTGCCATAGCCTTGCCACCATTTCCCTTCTATGGCTACCACCCTTTTGAACTACTTAAGGCTCACACAGTTCTCCTTGATCTCCCTTGATTACTTCCTATCATCCCTATTCCAATACATCTTGCTTCACTTCCCTAGCTTCCTCCTGAGATCTTCAATCACCCTAGTCAATGGGAAGTAGCCCCATCTTCAGGACATAACTCAGAACCATCCTTCACCACATTTGAAGGGGAATCACCAACAGTGTGCCCACTCTATTTCCTTAGTCTTAAAGGCTACATTCATCCTTACCCAGGCCAAGCATAACACAAGCTGCTTTGTCCCATATGTTGGTCAATGAAGGCCAGATCTCAGCCAAGTGTGAAAATGCCCCTGAGGCATGTGCCCTTGGCTACAAAGCCCCTAATTCCCTTACTAGATGAGATAAGGGAAAGAATAGGCAAAAACAAAGGCAAGACATCAAAATGGATAGCTGGTCATCAGGTAATCCAAAGATAAGATCTTTACAAATGTCCAAAATGATGATAAACTATCCACCATAAGGTATATGATCTATAAGTCCAAGAAGACTCTATACTATTAGCAAAAGATAAGGAGCCACTTATATTCACAATAACATAAAACTATCATGAGGAATATATGTCATCCTCACACACTTCCAGATTTGCTTAGATTACATACCCTAGATGGAAATCAGTGCATAGCAAGAAGAGAATATCTCTAGAAGAGGATACATACATGATCAACTCCAATGTCATAAAATATCCAACTTTAGACAAAAAGTGTGCAGAGCATAGAAAGGAATGTATACAGGATAACTCCTAGAAGGAGATTGTCACAGATCTAATCAGCCCAAAAATGGTCAAATTTATGTATATATCTAACTATACCTTCATATTGTAGTGCCAGGACAGCACATGAACCCATATATTCAGTGCTAGTTATACACAGCAAAGAAGAGGATAGTATATGGATGAATTAGATTTGTGGAGCAAAAGCAAAGTCATAGCAAAGCAAATAGTGGGTGTTATCACTAGCAAAAAGATTTATGACCATGTTACTACATCTCAATCATGAACAAGCAAATTTGATTGAAATCATTTTGCTTCCTTTCTAAGCTTGATGCACTATACAAAGGGTCTTTTTAATTGTACCCTGAAACAGGAAAGCTAGGAGCTAGACTATTAAGGGAGTACAGAGTGACTGAGATGAATTCTGGAAGAGAAATTTAGGAAGTGATGGATGTAGAGAGGCTCTTAAGAGGGTAAAGATGTACTTAAGCCCATTATTGAGTTTGTTAACCAGGTGTTGGTTACCAGTCAACTCAGATTCACTGTATGTGAAGGTAAGAAGATAGAATAAAAGAACTAAAGACTTAAGATCTAAAGTTGAGATACATATTTATAGTAGTTACAAGTGGCTATGTACTTAAGGGTAGACATGAGTACAGAACTAAATAAAGGAGATATAGCCTATGATGCATGAGGCAATAGGTGAAGTGGAATGAAAGGCTATGGTGAGTGCAGAAAATATGAGGTGACAGTGAGTGGTATGGAAGAGAAACCACATGCTGAAGGGTATTGTCCAAGGATCTAGGTATGTGAGATCTAAGATCTAAGATGAAGGGGTAGAGATCAATGAGATCTTGCCATCATCACATGCAGTTAAGTAAAGAATGAAAAATGAGAAGAACTTGCTAAACATTCCTAGCATTTGGATGCCAGTCAGTTGCACCTATGTATCAGCCATGCTGAGGACTATCATCCTCTATATCCATAACATATCCCATCTTTGAGGAGCTATATGACAGCTGTACCTCACTCAAGGGCAACTTATGTAGAACAACAAACCCCAGTACATGGGACATCTATCACACAGACATTATTAACCCCTTACTTGGTCCTAGATAAGATCCTGAAAACTATTGATGATGTTGGCAATCTGGATCTTGCCAAGATCAGATTAGCCATTGCCCCATTCACTATGATGTAAAACTGGGCATGATGGAGATCTAGTCTAGGGGCATGGATAGTTCTTTGGTACTCTGCACAATAGGCACATGATCTTATATATCCAAAATAACATTAAACTGTTGATATCATTGATCCAAGATGTTCTTAAAACTACACATTGGTCTGGAATAATCCAAAACTATCAATACACAATAGACACATGGTCTAGTCAGGTAGTCAGTTATGTGCTATCAGGACATTGATCTAGAAACCATGCTACAGATTTAACATTATCCCTACCATTTGCTTGAGCTTGATACTCACCCCTGAGCCTTGTCATGGGCTCTCATGAAGAACTAGTTACTGGTCTTACATATGGGATTGACACTTCCCATCATGAGACCTGATATAGTCCACAACCTTATCTTATTTATTAAAATAACATCTAGATGGCAAGTCCCACTCTTTGGCTGGTGCTTGGGACGTGCCGATGAGAGGGGGAAATACGGGGCTCGTAGATACATGTATTAATCTGTGCTGTTCAGAATACAGGTACTCTATGGTCCCTATTGCGAGGTGTGATGAGCGAAGGGGTGGGTGGCAGTGTGTAGCGCTGTCCGGCTCTGGGGACTGCCTGGGCTGTTGGCGAGCTGCGTGCCCAATGGGTAGACGTTCTACGACGCGTGCAGTGAGCGGTTTGCCCAGGTAGTAGGCGAAGAATGGGTGCTTTACCATTATGTTAGCGCACGGGAGGGATTGTGAGTCGGAGAAATGACTCGTGGAGAGTTGGTTGGGCTTGTATGTAGGGTGCTAGTATTTGTGCATGCTGCCGGAGGTATGACAAGAATGCGTCGCTGCCCCATCTTCCCTTTACCTTGACGACTTCAAAGGGTACGTTCCGAAGTAGATATTCAAGGGTTGATCCGATGTGGATGCCATGGCCATGCAGTGGTCTTGTGCCGGCTGCCTTGAGGGCTGTATTAAGAGTTTTTAGAAATTTTGCTTTGGTTAATGGGCGGTGGCTCTTTCGGTATCTATAGGCAAAGAGGGGGCCGTCATGGGGTGGGGAATTTATTTGCATGTGGTTGGCGAAGGTGGCTACTGGATCAGACGGACCATCTTGTCTGGCCCAGCTCACATCTTCACCTTGTGGAGCGGTTTTGGTCCGTGGGAGTCGTACTCTGGTGACGATGTTGCCTTGTCGGTCGCGATCTGGGTGTACATCCGATGGTTTTACATGTATTTGCGGGTCAAAGGTGGTTAGAGATCTGATGGTGAATTCGCCCGTGCGGGCTGTGGCGTAAAATAGCGTGGATAGGCATGCAAACACTGCAGCATGTAGTGGGGAGTTGAGATCAAGCTGGCTTCGAATCGTGGTGATTGTGTCCACGGTATAGGGTTCACGGGGTGGTCGCTTGGAGGTCGGGGGGGCTAATGAGGATGCGGCTTTTAGCAGGGCCTCTACCTCTGTATCTGGAATAGTCCATTTGAGGCCATGGATCGTGTGCCAGGCTCTTATGCCATTGAGGTAGTTGGATACCGTGCTGCCTGAGTACGTGCCTGCTAGGGTGGCAATAAATGCCGCTAGTAGAGTGGAGGTAGCTGGGGCACGGTCCGCTTCGGGGATTGATTTGTTGTCACAGAAGATGTGATACGTTAATAGTCCAGATCCGTATGTCTCTTTGGTGCTCTCGGCCCATGCATGTGCAATGACATCGTATATGCGGTTAATGTCTGAGTTAGGTACAGTGAGGGTCTTGGGGTCGAGATATCACTGGGCGCCACACAAGGAGACGGTCTCGGGCTTTGCAGTGGGGGCGGAGTGGGGAGGGTTGCAGGAGAGGGTTGGGATTAAGGGGTCCTGTAATGGGTGGTTTGGCCAGTGTTTCCTGTGGGGCTGTCAACCCATACTGCGGGATGGGTTGCGCTTTGAGCAGCACTGTGGTAATTAAGGGTGAGTGGCTGGCTCGGGAGGTTACGGAGGGCTGGGGGTTCTTGGATAAAGCTTTGGATGTCGGCTGGGATGGGGATTCTTGGGAGAAGCGCAGATGTGGGGGGGTATATGCCCCTGGACGGTGGGTCGGCTGGGTTGTTTGTGCTGGGAATGTATTTGGCGGTAGCCTGGCACCCAGCTCTTTGTAGAAGGGCGTGTATCCGTTTGAATGTGGTGTTAACTTGCCTGTTGCGGCTCCGTCCATTGGTCCAACCCTCGACCACGCCAACGTTGTCTCCGAAAACACAGAAATGAACTTTGGTGGTTCCAGCGTTGATGATTGCTTGCACAAGGAGTTCAAAGCCGATGCTTTCTGCCCATGCGATGTCGCGACCATCTTTTTTCCAGTTTCCCACGAGGTTCCAGGCACGCCATCTGTCTCCGATGACGATACCAATGCCAGTGCTGGAGCTTGCATCTGAGAATGCTTGAAGTTCAATGACTGGATGTGGGGCTGGAATTGGGATGGTAGGAAGTGGGGAGGGTGAAAGGGTGGTTTTCCACCAGGCGATGTCGTCTGGTGTGCCACAAGGTGGGGTTCTGGGCTTGAATGGCTGATTGCTGAAGATGGGTAACATTGCCTCGAGGTTTGTTAGGTAGGCTCATCCTGCTGGAAAGATTAGAGAGGCATGGAGTAATTTTCCATGGAGCTTTTGGACCTTGCAGAGTGTATGCGTGCACTGTTGCTCCCATTTGGATAGCGTAGCAAGATATTTGGTGCGCTTGTTTTCGGTTAGTGTCACCGTACGGTTGGCGAGATCCCAGGTGAGGCCAATGAAGGATGGTGCGTCTGAGAAAGGGATGTCTTTGGAGGCTTCCCATGGGATTCCGAGGTATTCTGAGATGAGGTTGATATCCTCCATGTTGTAGCAGAAGTCGGTGTCTGTCGCCGGCCTCGGAGAGGTTTGTGATAGGTCTTGGATGGGGTATGACATATCTTCATCGAATTCCTCTGTGGTTCCGTCTGGGAGGGTTGCTCCTTGGAACCATGAACGACCTCCCCGAGTGCATGGGCCTCCGACGTCCTGGATTCGGAAGGCTGCTTTGGCTCGGCTTTCGTTGTGGGTGGCTAGATACCCTTTTCTGACTCGGAAGAAGAGGTGGTCGTCCACCCAGCGGGCTATGGGGCCGATTCCATGGAATCTCATAATGTCGGCTCCTGCAGCTCCGATTTGTCCATACATGCCTCCAGATGGGGCGAAGCCGAAGCAGTAAGAGGTGTCGACTGCAAAGCTGTCCTTGTCAAGCCTTACAACTAGGGATGGCCATTGATTTGGATGAGATGGGACGGTGCGATATGCTTCTGCCACATCACGGACTGCTCCCTGTGTGCCTGGGGGTAGTAGAGATATTAGTCTGGCTGTAATGTGGAAGGTGCTGTAGTATGTGGGGAAAAGGTCCGCATCAACCCTTGCATTGGGTGACGATGCATCGGGGGTTGTTTGATAAGGGAAGGAGAGATTCTGAACGAGGCGAAATTTTCCCAGTTTTCCGGGTTTCAGAACTAAGGCTAGGGGTGCAGTTTGGAACGGTCCCAGGACTGCTTCGATGGTCTCACGATTAAAGGGTCCTAAGTAGCGTTCTTTCGAAATCTCTTTATTTACGATCTCACTAAATATATGCTGGTTTTCCTCGATCGAGGAGCTATTAGGAGGGATGTATGATAAGGTTGGATTCCGGATTCCGGAGTGGAAGCCAGATCGGAGGCCATTGGGTATTGATGGATATTTACCAAGGAGACCTGCCCTTTGGAGGGCCTCCTGCCATGCATCTGGGGTATATGGGGTTAAAGCCTTAGCTCTTCTGCGCTCTAGGGCATGTTTGAGCACTATGGCTGATGTCTCCGCAACCAGAGCACTCGTGGGTGGTTGAAGTGTGAGTGGAGTGACACCCGTATGGTTTCTGCCAGTCAGAACAGACTGTGATGCCTTTTGGGTTGACGAGTTGCCCGTCCGAGTTACGTCGGCAGTGGGCAGGAGTGCCATCCCATAATTCTTTGGAGTGACAGTGGTGGATGTTGTGTGGGAAGCGTCCGAGGCAAAGCGCACAGGCTGACTTGCCTCCCTTGCCCTTCGAGCAGTTCCAAAAGGAGCGTTCATTGTTCGCTGGTGGCTCTCCAGAGTGGCTGCGCCTGTGGCGGGGGGAAGCTGATCTGGAATTGCGTGGTTTACGCCCCTCTCAGTGATCGGATCTGGAGTTGCGCGGGTGTGGGTTACGCCAGTGCTTAGCGCTGGGGCTTGCAGCCTGCGTTATCAGTTCCTCCACCTAGGGGTGGGTTCAGGTGTTGTATGCATCGCTGGTGGGGACAAAGTCCACGGCAGTGGTGTGGTGATGTCGGTGGGGATGTGGTCCACGGCAGCGACATTTGTCGGATCGGTGGTGACGTAGTCCACGGCAGCGATCGGGGTATCATCATTGATAGAGGACGTGTAGAGGAGGGTATGGGGGAAGGTTCCGTCAGATTATGCTTTACTCTTTAGCGCACAGCTTACCCTGCATTTCGTTCGTTGCTGGTCGTTCGCGTGGATTTCGAAGGCAATGTCGCGCATCAGTTCTTCATTGATGATTGAGATGTCGTATCCGTTTCCAGTTTTGATCTCGTCATGCCAGTCCCGGCATACCCTTGCTGCATAACTCAGGGCGATTTTGTTGCCCAGGGTGTTCTTGCGCATTGGGTGCGTTTCAATGTTCCAGAAGAAGGTGGCAAGGGCGTCGAGGTTGGTGGCTGGCCAGTTGGCTTTTTTGGTGTGCACGAGAAAGCTGTTCTTGGCTTGCAAAAAACTCTCGAAGGTAAGGTCCTGGTCGGGCAGGGCATTGCGGGAAGCTCTGACCGCTGTGACTGAGCGAACAGTGAGGATGTCGTCGGCTTTGGAGATGCCAAAGGTGTCGTCCGCTTGAGACCGGTTGTTGTGGCGTGCTGCATCTGCACAACCCTCGGGTGAGAAGTACCAGAGTTCTACGAATTCGAAGGTACTCAGTTTCTGAATAGCATATTGCGAGGGGCGTGGAATGAGGATGTTCGCAACTGATGTACCAGGCTCGAAACTATTCATTCTGGGCTTCTTTTTCTCGGCGTCGCGGCGTTCTCGTTCAGCTTCCTCGCTGGCAATTCTCTCGGCTTCTTCTTCCAGTTGTTGGCGCGCTTGTTCGGCCTCGAGTGCTGCGCGCTCTGCTTCTTGCTGTGCTTGGTCCCATGCAGCAGCTCGTCTGCCTCGGTCGGCTTCCCATGAGGCTGTCAGTCTCTCGATGGCTTGTTCGTTGGTTTCACAGTAACCATTCATGAGTCCCTGGCGAATGGTTTCGAAGTCTGGGCCAGCATAGTTCGGAGGGTTTTCTAAGCGAGGATCAGCCATCGTTTGATGCGAAAGAGAGTGCTGATGGGTGAGATATGGTAGCTTGTAAAGGTAATAACTAATGAGGGTGTTTGAAAGCTGCTGTACGAGCTGCGATGGTGCCGGATGGTGCGCACGGATGGAAGTGGCGGAGAGAAGGGTGCTGCACCGCCACTTCCTGAGCTCGGCCAAAGACCGTGCTCTGCCACACCGTTCGTGCCTCGCTTTGTGTCAGCGCCATCAATGATCAGAAATTGATCTCTTGGTGAAATTATGCCCACATGCATAAGCAAGTTGCAAGACCTTAGATTAGGAGCTCAACCTTAGTAGAGGGATAGTGTTACAGGCTTAACTTTTTGTCACTATTTTCTTGCACAAATACACACTTGATTGTGCCCATGACTAGTAGCTTGATGCTACACTTTACTAGAATCCATTATGTCTCTAGTATCACTAGACACTTGACATGTTCCAGCTACTGAGTCTTTTGATCTTATCTTATGGCTAGTATCATTGATCATGCATATGTTATTACAGGTTGATTTTTGACCCCTATTCTTACTCCCACTCTTGAGTTAGACATTGCTATTTAAGGGCTAGATGCTCTACTAAGGCTTGAAGCCTTTACCCAAGTATAGGGACATCTAGTGCCACTTAGATGCACAAGTGCATTCAGTCACTAAGTCTCATATCATATCTTATAGATGAGATCATGCTTATCAGCTGGACTGATTATCTTATCAGCCACATGGTATTGATTACCTTTGTTGACATTATTATAGATTTCAGGATGCACATGGTATCACTGAATTTAGATCAGATCTCATCAAATCTAGAGATCTAATGTTTCTCATGTCTATTATAAGGCCACTGCCTCAACATGCCTTGAAGGCATGTATGATCTAGAGATCTGTCACACCATGTGTAGGCAGCAAGTATTTAATATCACAGGAGCTAGCCTAGAGTTCCCAGTCTAGTCCTCTTGGATTTCTCAGGAAACAAGTCCTAAGAGATACTTTCTCAAGACCTCTACTAGTACTCAGGGCATAAGTAGCCCCCAAGTCTCAATTCCCTTTGCCTAGCAAGCTCAGGCATCCCAGAAAGTGATCCATTGGTCTAGGGGTTTGGGTTGTTTCATACATTGCAAGCTATTGTATATACTTGTTTACATTTTTATAGAGTTTATATTTGGATCTGTGATCCAATCTTACATATATTTGGGGGTGGATCTCACTTTCTATGCACACATGTCATTCTTCCATTCTCTTTTATTTATCACTCTTCCATTCTGCATTGCCCCTAAGGCTATGTGTATGCTTTCATTCTATGAGGCTCTGCTACCTCATAGTAATCTGTAGAACATTGTAGATACTCTTTCTATTTAATCACATATGTACCCCACTCATAGGTCTACTGTACATAGATGTACATAGTGTAGACTATATAAAGCCAGGATAGCTAGCTGGATACTCTCCAGTCTAGTTTGCTTCTGGAAATTTTTCCAAAGCTCTACAAACTCATAGGTCAATCCTACTCTTGAGATGACCTTAAGCTCATATATTTTATCTTGGGTCTAGTCTTATTTAGGCATAAAACCCCTATATTTTATCTATGCTCTTACCTTGATGGTGCATGCTCACACTGGAATCCAGCATGTATAATGTGCTCATAGGGTTATGTCCACTCTAGGGTTTTTGGGTTGTTTCACATGGATTGGAGCATTCAGCTCTTCAATTTTCATTACTAGGATATTTAGACTGTTCTGTCAGTCAGGAAAATTTGCAAGTGCCTCATAAATGGTCTGTATATATGTATCTAAAAAAAATTGGTATCCTAAAGGTTTAAAAATGGTTTGTGATAGGGCAGTGTAAAATCCAAGACATCATGCAGGTCTTTGGATCTCTTGGTAATTATGAAGATCATAAATGCAACAACATGGAAAGGATAGTATAATACATGTGTCATGCTTGGCCTGGGTAAGGATGAGCATAGACTTGAGAAACAAAGAAGTCTTAGGTATGCACAATGCAGGTGATTCCCCTTTAACTGTGATAAAGAAACATGGTGGAATGTATTGTGTCAGTGAATGGAAAAGGAATTGAGTTTGTGAGAATCAATGACAAATCAAGAAAAGAAAATGAAGCAAAGTGGAAAAAGGTGGTAAATCATAACATTACTCCTCTGCTACCTCTGAACTCCATTCAGAACCCTTTAATTGAAGGCTGCAGGTGAACCAGTGATGTTGGAATATCCTACCACATCAAGAACATCATCCTCAGGGTTGCTATATCATTCTGAGGTACTGAAATGTTGGAGAGCACATCAGTGAGACCTTCTAGAAGTATGGGAGTGCCTAGAGGAAGAAGAGGAAGAAGAGGATACAGGAATGGTGGAGCAACACTGGAGGGGGTAGTGGGATTGGATGTGATTGAGTTTTCAATGTTGGCAAGTGGGACATTGATAAAGTGGGCATTTTACATGTCAATGTCCTAGATGACAACAATGGTAGCAGGCTTTGTAATATCAAGGGTGAGAGGGGGAGAGTGGTAAAGCCCTTTTGATCCCTGCTCAGTGAGCTTTAGCTCATTGTAGAGCTCTTTCTTCCTCACTGGTAAGTGGGGAGGATGCAGAGGGTGTGGATGTTGTGGTTGAAATTGGTAGGTCATGTGTCCAAGTGAGCTCCCAAACAAAGCAGTTCACATCAACTAGAAATTCGTCAAATTTGAGCTGGTAGGCTAGGATGGATAAGGTTCTGAGTAGATCTCCTTGTATATTTTCAAGTAGGCAAGCAAGAATAACTGGGAAGGGAGGTATAGTTGGACAATGAGAGGTTCCAATCAATTAGCCTGGAGAAAGGCTCAGTATAGGGCTAGGAAAGGGGATCTCAAGTCTAGGTGTGCATCAATTGGACTTGCCATTCTGGAGTTGGACAGGTAGGTTCAAAGCATGCATATAAATCACCTGTCTGAGAAGTCAACCCACAGGTTGTGAGTGTTGGTAGGAAGGTCTACTGCAAGGACCAGGAGGGGTAGTGAAAGTGGGTGAGAGGAGTCAGGTTTGGGGAGTTCTTCATCAGCCTAGCCAGGGGTGGCTATGTTTGAAGGGAGATTAGAAGTAGTTGAAGAAGAAATGAAAGAAACTGTAGATATAGTAGAAAAAGTAAAAAGAAAAACACTGTAGAAAAGAAAAATCCATATCAGGGACATTGGAACAAGGAGCCATGATATGATTGGTAGGATGAGGTACTTAATGAAGATGCAACTGGGGAGTCAACAAAAGTAAGAGTATTCAAGGTGATGACCTGGGAGGATGTTGTATTGTCTACAAAACCTGGCTTGATATAGGCTAATGCAGAGTTCAGCAAGGATCCACTCAATGGTTATATCTATTGAATCAGCTATGTTGGGCAGAGGTGGGGGTGGTAGGTAGAGAGAAGGAGGCAGACAATGATGGAAATGCTGAGGGAAGATGCTTTTTATATTCTTTTAGAAGGGCTTGAGAACATTTGAAGTTTTTCTCAGGGATTCAAAAGTCTTCTATGGCAGAATAACCTTTTCATCCAATCAGGAACCATTTATTGGCTGGAGTTCCCTTGCATTTTGATATATATTCAATTTCATATTCTTCTTTT
>JBBPLR010000782.1:0-12960 GCA_038089915.1 Sutorius australiensis
CTGTCTGCTTGGCATTGCCTGTACCTCTGTGATGCTGCCAAGATGTCATGCTGTAAACTGTTGTAACTTGCTGTCACATTGCTGTCATCACTGATGTCACTGTGCCAAAATAAGGGGTTTACTGATGCACGCTAGGGGCAAGAGGTGCGCCATAGCTTCCTGCGAAACCTCCTTAGATCATGCCAGTAGTCCTTTGTCATCACCACATGAGATGGAACACAAGACGGACCTGCAAGCCCAGGACTCATTGCCGCAATCTGACAGCTCTGAGAAAGAGTCCAAGCCTGAGGAAGAGTTACGTCTTGACAGATTGGAGGCAGAGCCAGAGGAAGAACTCTCTCCACACCATCACGTCGATAAGGGTAAGGGGATTTTTCTCCCTGATTTGGATGACATGGACAATAGCTGCAATGAGGATGGCAATGATCACAATGAGGATGCTGGTGCTGGCTGGTACTATTATGATGAGGACAGCTGTGTTCATTGGCACAATAACGGTGACCATAACGATCTTTATGATGATCATGACAGCGGTGATTACAACGGTATGTTTTGGTTATCGTTGCTCGATAAGAAATCTACTGACAATGGTTTGTTCATTAGATGGTAGAATCCTGGCCATGCGTGCTAAGAATGCTGATGAGACAACCAACACCTCTTCTGTTCCCCCTCAAATTCCCAACACCCAGGAGAAGACACACCTCCCCTTTCAACGATCTGGTTCTCAGATTCGCTTGTTGTCCTCTGGCACTTCGACATGCCCATTGTCATCTGGCTCTCAACAGGCACCCATCCACCCCCTTGAAGTTCACTCTGAGGCTCCCTGTTCTCAGAGACGAACAACCACCTTGTCCAAACAGCGGTCCGACACCCAGAAGTCAATGATGACCACTCGGGCTTCAGAGCCTGCTCCACGTACATCTTGTCTCCTGTCTGAACTTACCAAAGGTCATGGACATCTGCAAGCCCTTCCAACACCTCCAATTTCCCGCACCAACTCAGGAGCTTCCACAGGTGAATGTGGAGAGTATTTGCACCGTGTGGGGGACGAGAGGGTGGGGTTGATTTTATTTTATTTCCTTTGATTCAGTCATACTAATTACCCTCATTACAGGCTGGGGTCAAGTATGATCTCCTCAGATGTCATCACATGACCAATCGCTGCTGCTGCTCCCCCTCCCCATGATATCTAGAGTGTCCGCAATGGAGAAGATTACCAGTTGTCGAAGAGAAGATGCTCGACCACACTTGGGGAAGACACAATGGATATTGATGAGGATACGTGTGTGGCAGGTGGCGGCGACAATGAAGAGAAAGGGGAAATGGAGGATGGCCAGCACAACGAAAGGGAAGAGGAAGAGAAGGAAGGTGAGGATGCAACCAATCTCAACAGCGAGCCCGAGAAAAAAGGTGGCTGATACTCGAAGAATCCAAAAGGTTTGGTTGTTGCCAAGCCTACAACTATATCATTCTATCCGGAACTATGGCACAAGTTACTTGACCTCGCGAAGGCTCGCATGCGCCTCCATGTCACTGTCAAAGATGCATTTCCAAAACTCGAGATAGCTGTCAATCGTGAATGCAGGGAGGTTCTTGACGAGGTGATTGCTCACTTCGAGACCAACCAGTGGGAGGTTGAAAAAGGTATGCCGTCGTTCTCTGCCACAGATATTTAACTCATGATATACAGACTTCTATCCATGTTACAAAGCCTCCATGAGCAGATTGGTAAGTATGATCTTAGATGTGCTACTTAGCTAATTACAAGCTTACAGATCTTCAACGATACTCAAATGTTCCTCAGTGATATTAAGAAGGTGGTAATGAAGTACATATGCCCTGGCTACGATCTCTTCCCACCACCAACTGCCAAGACCGATGAAGAGCGTCTCACAGCAGTGATGAACAAGGCTGACAATCTTCTTAGCACCTCATCATATCTGCGTGGAGTGCCTGATGAGCAGGTGCATGTCAACATCTCACCATTATCTCTTTCTGATATGGAACACAGGGTAAAGCGAGTAATTTCACTCACAAAGTCCTCATGGATACAGTGCTCGACTCCTTTTATAATAGTTCATCTAAATCTCTCTGCCAGTTTCCCGAATTCCAAGATTATGTCCTGTACAAAGCCTTGCTTCTCATTGCTGGAACGGTAAGCCATCTGAGTCTACCTCAACTGGAACCGCCCTCACCCTGCTATTTTTACAAGGTCCATGCAACACTTTGTCTCTTTCGGACATACGGCTTCGTTGATAAAAAAATGGTCAAGCTTAATTCACAGAACATTCAGGCAGTGTACAATGAATTGACTGATCAAATGGAAGCTGTTCTGTCGGATCCTTACCACGGCGAGAAATTAGACAGAATGCTCAGCAATTGGGCGAAGTCCGGAATGTAAGTACTTGTTTGATTGGATTATCAGGTGACAACTTCACAGCGCACACAGGTTGGGGTATGTCAAGAAGCTCAAACCTGCTGCAAATACTCGCAACGAGTTTGCTGTTATCTTGGATTAATAGAGTTCTGGCGTCGTAGTGCATGTTCATTGTGGTGTTGAGTCTTACCAAGGGTGTGTCATCATGTCTTCTCCCTTGTTTTATCATGTCGTGCATTTGTTGTGTTGTGCACTTGTTGTACTCAATCGTAATACATGATTTTTTGTTGAGAACTCATGCAGAGTGCCATTGCAGCATAGTATGATAGAGCTTGCAGGTGTAGACAGCTTTGTACAGAGAAGTGGTCCCATAACTACTGTATGTCTCTGTACAGAGCCAGCAACCCTGTCACATGCTGTACAGCTCTGTGCCGCAATTGAGAATCAGACCGTGTTGTCAAGCAACTCACTAATAAAAATTATGTTCATATCTGTCCAAATCAGGACATTGTACAGTGATCGGAATCTGTACAGTGATGTCACAGTGCTGCAGTGATGTCACAGTGCTGCAGTGCAGCTGTACAGGGAGGGACCTATCTGTGACACTGTGATGACTGTGATTAATTGTAGTGTACTGTACAATCTCACACAGTATCTAATGGGTTTGCAGATGAAAGGAAGCCTTAGCCACTCACGAATTAGCCCGTCAGTGGATGGCCGCCAGAAACCACAAACCCTTTACCCCATTTCAAATCAGAACCAAGGTATGGCTGGAGGCCCGAAATCTAAAACAGTCCAATACCCATTCAAAATTCGCAGCAAAACGCGAAGGACCTTTTACCATCACAAAGGTTCTGTCCCCCCTGGTATACCAACTCCGACTCCCCAAAACGTGGAAGATCCACAACACATTCCATGCTTCTCTCCTCTCTCCCTATTTGGAAAACAAAATCCATGGAAAGAACTTCCCTACTCCACCCCCTGATCTGATCCATGGAGAAGAAGAATATGAAATAGAAGCAATATTGAAACACCAACAGAACCCCACCAGATTCTCCTTCCTGATCCGATGGAAGGGATACTCCTCTGAAGAAGACTCCTGGATCCCAGAGCAGAACTTAAAAAACACACAGGAAGACCTCCAAGCATATAAAAACCACTACCCTGCAGTCTTTTCCCACAACCAATCCTCCTTCCATACCACCACCAATCATGCAGCCCATTGTCCTCATCGCTGACAGTGAAGACTCCATCTCCACTGTCTCATCCACCTTAGACTCCACCCTTGTTAATTCCCTGTTTACCTCTACAGAGGACATACCCATCCTCAAAGAAATCGAAAACATGTCTACCATTGCAGACCCTGGCTGGGATATATGCCCCCTGACACCAGTCTCCCTTGCGTCTACCCCCAGCGACCCCATACTACCCATACCTCACATGGTCGAATCTGTCGATCTACCTCCATTTGCCCACAATGTCTGCAATGACTTCCCCAAAGTCAACTACATCAACCTATTGAACAATTATGTCCATGACCCCCGCCTTGCAGTGCCCATTGATGCCCACCTCAACATCAGCTCCCCTTTTCTTGCCCTCTACAGAGCCTTTCTGCAAGCCAGACACCTCACTAGAATTGTTCCGCTCCTACTCAACTGCCCTGATGCCAATGTCGACTTCATTCATACCTGTCTGCAGGACATTTCCGTTGAACTCCGGGGAGCCCTCAACACCCTCACATACCAAACAGAATTCGGAGAGTTTCTCCAACAGATTGATAGATACATCTGGGACCTGGCCCATGGGCACGACCTGCCGCCTCCGGTCATCCACCAATGAAGCAACTCTTCGCTGTCCGCATCGTCATCTCCCCTATCTCTGGAAGAAACCCGTGCCATCGATGAAGCAGAGCAGCAATGGGCCGCCAATCACAGTAATCGCCCCCTCACCTCGTCCCATCCACACTGGGACGAAAGGTGCTACCACTGCAGATGCCTGGGCCACATCCATATTTACTGCCCAGTATACCAATGCCCCACCTGCCTTCATTGGGCGCCGGGCCATACCCAATGCAGCTGCCCACTTTGCCAAAGAAATCCCCCATTGACCCCGTCAACCTCCTCTTCCGGAAACTCCCCAACTGCACCTCGCACTTGTCGAACACATGCGGTGTCGCACCCATATGTGGCACCACCCCCATATACCAGGGTCACCGGAATCCATGCACAATACCCCCTCACACACCGGCCCAGACCCTTAAGGCGCAGTTATGCAGTTGACAATATCCACCACAACTACCATGTCAATGACGTTGATGACGACCTCTGGAATGATGAAGCATACGCCAACATCATGGGATCCCCCAGTATCAGGGCCTTTGACTAAAGAGCTACCAAGTGGACTTGGTAGATAAACAGGGGGTAATGTTACAACTCGCTCTTTTTCCTCACTTAGTCATCAGTTCCCACAAACTCACTTCCTTTTCCAATCGCTGACATCATCATTCCATAGTATTCCTTCACATTCCATTTGCTCAGTCAGCGATTGTTCCATCACATTCCGTGACCTTCCATGTAGCACACCTTTTACAGTATATTCCACTCCTGGATATTTGCTTGTGTTTGGCACTCCTTAGCTATATATACCAGAGCCACCCCAGTATATTCCCTAAGTAGTTTCTCCCTTCTACTCTCGCCACCACTTGAGTACAACCTACCAATCTACTGCTTTTCTCTTTACCCTTGCTCAACCTTAAGCAACCCTTAAGTGTCATTCCTGTCTTAAGGCAACCCTTGAGGATGTCCACCACGATTGGGGCTCACCACCTAGCCATCACCCCCTTGACCGAGCTCAACTACGTTGACCTCGTACCCAGGCCTAACCTTGTTGGCCTCCACCATGACTGAGCCTAGCCACGCTAGCCTCCTCTCTGATTGCCCCTAGCCTTGCTAGCTGGCCTCATCATTGCCCAAACCCCTTGGCCAACATCCTTGACATCCCCCAGGCGAACCCTGAAGGGCTACTCCCAACCCTACCCAGGCCAGGCGTAACAGTGTAGAGATGATTTGTGGTGTTGGATGAATCATCTTGTGGCTCTAGTGGTGTAGGGCATGAGTGGGTGGGTGTCCGGAAGGGTGGCTATGTGAGTAATCAATCTGTGGCATATTGTCTGGATCCTCTGCACCATTGGGGGTAATTTGGTGTGTGCCTCTAGTGTGTCTGTGGCCATTGTGTTCATGGTGCTGGTGCTGGCTATCAGAGCTGTGTGTTGTACTCAGTTTAGACAGCAGGATAGGCCTATGGAACCTTGCTGGGGTTGTGGTGAGTTGCCATGATATATTTGATGGAACCATAGGTCGATGGCATATAACATTTTGGGGAGGGCTACTGAGGTGTAGAGTTGGTGCATGAGTGGGAGTGGGAGATTGCCTGATGTGCATGAGATTCTTTGTAGTTGGAGGGCATAGGCTGTTCCTTTGCCCACTGTGTAGTTTAGATGGGCTTGCCAGTGTAGTTTGTCATCTATGATGACTCCTAGGAAGTGGTGGGTGTGTTGTGGTTTGATGATGGTGTTGCAGATGGTTAGGTTTGGGTGCAGTTTGGTATGGTTCATGGAGAAGTCAAGGAGGGCAAATTTGGATGTTTCGAATTTTGAGTTATGGTCCTTTGACTATTTGTAGCCTCCCTGTGGTTGTTCTAGCATGTCCCCTAGGGTTTGGTGGGTAGTCTTGAAGTCTGGTCCTGCAACCAGGTATGCTGTGTTGTCTACAAATGCTAAGGCAAGCTTGTTTTTGCTGTTTGCAACATCTATGAGGTCAGTGTTGTAGATGATGTATATAATCATGGAGTGGGTCTCCCTGTCCGATGCTGTTGGTGATGGGCAGCCAGTCCAATAGGTAGCCATTGAATTGGAGTTTGGTTTTTCAGTTTTTTAGGACATTCTTGGTGATGTCAATATAGATTCTTGGGATATGTCTTTTCTTCATGTTGTGGAGTAGGCAGTCAGTTACTGTGTTTGGGAATGCACCTTTGATGTCCAGAAAGAGGGCTGATACTACTTTGCCTTTGTGCCATTGGTCTTTGATGAACGCTTCCATTAGGTGTAGCAAGTCAGTCATGGAGTGTCCAGGTTGTCCTCCAAAGTGTATGGGGGGTAGGAGATGGTGTGTTTCTATTAAGTAGGAGAGATGGTCAGCTATGATTGCTGTGAGGAGTTTACCTGTCATGTTCAGCAGAGTGATGGGTCTGTACACTTTGAGTATTGTGTAGTCTGGTTTCCCAGGCTTGCACAGTACAACTGTAGTAAATTCTTGCCATGGGTCGTAGTAAGTGTCAAGTAGGAAGATAGCTTGGAAGATATGTAGCAGGTGGGGGGTTAGTAGCTTGGAGCATTGTTTGAGCACTATGTTGCATATACTGTCTGGCCCTGGGGCTTTCATTAGGCTGAGTCGGTTTATGCTATGCATAATTTGGTCTTTGGTAAGCAGACCCATGTCTGGTACTTCTTTCAGATAAGGGTAGTTTTCAGGTACTGATGATTTGGGGGGTGGGGGAGGGAAGAATATCCTGGCTAGGAGTTCACTTTTCACATTGTTCTGATCCATGTATATTAGGTTGCTGTTGGGTGTTTTGCTTTTGAGTGTGGGTATGTGGGAGGGGCTGCTGTCGCTCGGTTCTGTGTTAAGGTATTTGTTAGCAATCCATATTTTGTCACTTTCCATGTGTTCCAGCCAGTTGACCCAGTGTTCCTTTTTGGTTCATTTAATGGCTTTGGAGTACAGATTTTGTATGATGTGGTGTTGTTTGTGTGATGGATGGTTGTCAGTTGCTCAATTTTTGTGTGATTCAGCTGCTAGTTTTGCAACTTCCTTTTTCTTCTTGGTAAGATCATGGTTCCACCATCATTTGGAGTGGGGACTCAGTCATGATAGCGGGATGTGTTCTTTGATCATTTGTTGGATTGCCATTATGATACCTTTGGTGATCATCTGAAAAGCAGCATCAGTGGTTATTGGTACATCAATTGGGAAAACTTCTAGTCACTCTCCCAGTGATTTGTTGAACTCCTCCCAATCGACTTTGTTGTAGTTGTGTGTTGCTGGTTTCAGGTCTTGGGTGGTGGGCATGTTGATGGTTGTAAGGATGAGGACATGGTCCATGTGCAGGCCATGTGATTCAGGTTGCATGTAGCAGTTGAGGATGAGTTTGGCCATGTTTTCATTGCAGAAGACATTGTCTGGGCATGTCCAGTTTTTTGTTGTGCTAGCTTGGAGGGTGGGGGTGCCATGTTGGAGGGTGGGGATCATCCTGTATTCTGCTAGTAGGTTGATGAGTGGTTGTGCTGCTTTGAGGTAGCATGGGGTCAGGAGATGGTTGTTTCTTTCATCCTCCAATAGCAGGTGGTGTCTGTTGAAGTCACCTAGCCATACCATGTTATCATTGTCCTTGTTTTGAATGGATTGGATGTTGTCATCAAGGAACTTTTGGAGCATGTCTGTGGTGTTATGGTGGTTACAGTCATTGTAAATATTAAAGACTATGCAGCTTCCATTCATGCCTTTGATTTGTATGGCTACTACATCCATTGAAGGGAATAGGATTTGGGTCCAGCAGTTTGTGTTTATGGTTTTCAAGATAAGTATTGTCACTCAATAGCACTTGTTGGTGGTTTCTAATCAGGGGGTGGGATAGAGGACATAGTAGTTGTGCATAGAGTAAGTGTTGCTGAATGTGTTGATACACAGTTCCTGTAGGGCTAGGAGGTCCCATTTGTTGTGCTTGATGGTGTTTAGGAGCAATTATTGTGCTGTATGTGACACATTCATATTCTGTTGCCAGATCTGTAGTGAGGTTGGTTGTTCATGTCTGTTAATCATTGCACAGGGGTGTAGAAGGGGGCATCATCTGTCTGGATGTGGGGGGTTCTTGGGCAGGGTGGGGGAGAGATGTTGGTGGGGTTGCCAGTGTCGGTGGGTGGGGGGGTTGTTCTGGGTGGTATGGCGTTTCAACCAGTCAGTGGGTTTCATCTATTGTTGGACATGTTCATGGGTCATCCATGGTTTCTGAGTCCTGTGGACCCTCCAGTTCCTCTGTCTCTGTCATGTGACAACATGTATCTGGGTAGTGTGGATTGTTGCATTGCCCTTCTGGGTCTGGACTGAGTAGGTGATTTGGGGAGTTATTGCATGGGGGTGGGGGTTGGGTTGGGCTTTGGTGGGAGGGATGTTACAGGGGTATACTTTTCGCCCCTATTACATAAGTGTTTGCAATGCCACACAACTACGCTCAAGTCACTATGTTCCCATCCATATGACTATTGACCTCTGAAGCGCCTGTCGCCACCTTAAGCACTTGAAGTGCTATGATTCTAAGTCCACATCCCCACACCTAGTGTTTGGTCATGTGTACAATATTATAAAGTTCAAACCCAGATGAATAGAGTTCGCCTCATGGTTTGCTTCTTTACTTCTTTTCATTTCCGTGCCATGCAGGACTATCCCATGCTGCACACTTAATCTCCGCTCACAGCCTCAAGGCTGTTTGCTTCCATTCCACACTGCCTCGAAGGCAATGTACCCACAGCCCTATGGCTGTATGCTAACCCTATGCCCTAGAACATTCTAGAGCACTATACCTATATAGAGTAGTAGATCATTAGATACGACCACAACATGTACATATGGTAGAACTGTATATAAACCCAAGAGACTTGCCTGGTATCCCCAGTCAAGTCCTCTTGGAGAGTTCCCCTCTTCTAAGATATGACTCAGTCTATACTTCCCATTAGTCGCTGAGCCTAGTGCAACCTAGTATCTTTAGGGTTGTTTCAAGGGATGCATGTGTCCATTCATCAGTGGTGGGGAAGAAGGGCATGGCATTTTCAGGTAGCTTCACATCTAGCTCTGTGCATTTGATGGTGTAGGAGGAGCAGTTGGGGTTGTTGCTGGGGTGGCTGTCTTCACAGCAGGTGATGCAACAGGTGGTTTTGCTGTTGCAGTCTTCCTGTTGGTGGCTGCCAGCACATTTGGTGCAGGTGTCATGTTCAGAGTTGCAGTTCTTGGCCATGTGGCCCCAGTGTTGGCATTTTAGACATCATATCAGGTCTTTATTCTCCTTCTTTGGGTGGAGTTTTTCTTTTGCGATATATAGCCCATCTCTGATGAGTATGTTAGTGGCATTTGGGCATGAGAGGGAGAAAATTGCGTGTGCTATGCATTGGCCTGGTTTTCTCCTCTCAACATTCTTTATCCATTTGGCCCATTTGAGGGTGCCGGTTTTGAGTCCATTTTCTAGTTCCACTATCTGGAGCCATTCTTTTTTGTGTGGGGGGGATGCAATGTGGAGAAAAGGTATGACCAGTTGGTAGCTGCATTTCTTGATTTTGGCCAGGGTGTGGAGATACATGAGGAAGGAGTGAAGTGGTTGTTTGCTTTGGATCCATTTGGCTGTGTGTGTGGTGTTGAGTTCCATGATGAAGCCTCTGTTCTTGAGTTTTGTGACTGCTTTGATGTCAATTGGGGGTGCATCTTCATATGTGGCCTTGGTTTGGTTTATCAAGTCCTGGAGTTTCTGCACTATCAAGGTGGTGGTGTCTGCATTTTTGTGTAGCATGTGCCTGGGTAGTGGATCCAGTAGGATCTGTCTCACACATATGTTGGCTCTGGTGACCACTGCTGAGGTTGACTGGGTGGGGGGGTTGTAGTCGATTTGACAGCTGTGCTGTATGAGGTGGGGTTTTGTGGGTGTTTGGTTGTAGCGTCATTATCTGGGAGGTGGCCTTGTTGATGCTTTCTGTTGCATTGAGGATGGAGGTGACTTGAGGTGATATTGCTGCTATGATGTGTTTGGATACTTCTGTTGCGATTGGTTCCCTTATCTGATCTACAATTTCATTTGCTGTTCTTGTGCTCACTTCTTTCTCTAGGATGAAGGCAACTGCTCTAATGGCCTCTATGGCTGGTTTGTTAGCTCCTTTTATCATCTGCATTATATGGAAGAGGGTGGTGGTTAGGTTTTCTATCATTAGTGGGTGGCCTATGATGACCATTGAGGTATCTGATAGATATTTTAACCCTCCCTTAGTGTTTTGAACTGTGTATTGCCCCTGTGCTTTTGTGATTTCAGTGTCAAGTGTGTGGGTCTGTATGGAGCTGCAGGTGTTTCTTGCATTGGCTGTGTTTGGCATGGGAGTGTGCTCAGGGGGGTTGGTACTGCCCCCATTGGGGACCGCTCAGCTTCCAGGCATTTGAAGTCAGAGATGGAGGTGGTGGTGGTGTTGGTGGATATATAGTTTGAGGTCAGGGGTTTTTGTTGGTGGGTTGTGGGCTGGGTTTGCTGTGATAGTTGCTCCTTTGTTGCTGAACTTTTCCCCAGGGAAGGTTGCCATGGATCCAGTCAAACTAGATGGGATCACCTCCTGGCCAACACCACCTTGAGTACAAGATGTCTGATCCTCCCTAGGATTTGCCAACTTCTACCAAAGGTTCATCCTAGATTTCTTCATCATAGCAAAACCACTTCTGGATCTAACTCACAAAAATCACCCCTGGAACTGGACCCCTTACTGCCAAAGTGCCTTTGACACCCTGAAAACCCTCTTTCTATGAAAACCAGTTCTCCAACTCCCTGATCCTTCTCAACCCTTTGCCATCACCACCAACACATCCAAATGGGCATTACCTCCAAGGATCTCCTCACCCCATCCAAGTATTCACCAACCACAAAAATCTCACCTACTTCTGCCAAGCCCAACACCTGAATTGCAGGCAAGCAAGATGGCTTTTTGACTTAGCTGACTTTGATCTTTGCATCATACATGTTGCTGGGAAATCACCCTCCGGGCCTGATGCCCTTTCCAGATGACCAGATCTCCTACCCACCTCCAAAGAAGACAACATAGGAATCACTCTTCTCCCCCCATCTCTCTTCATCAACATTATTGATGCCACACTTGCAGAACATGTCAAAACCGCTGCCAAAGATGACTCCTTGATGCTCACCACACTCCAGTCCATCAACACCAATATTCCCTCCTCCCTTCACTCTCACCTCAGCGATTGGCAGATGACCAATGGACTTCTGACCTTCAAAGATCAAATCTACATTCCCCCTTTAATGCCCTTTGATGCTCTATCCTCCACAGATGTCATGACCATGAAACAGCTGGTCACCCTGGTATACTGAAAACCAGACAACTTGTTTCCTCTGAATTCTGGTGGCCAGGGCTTGCCCACTTTGTGTGCAAATATGTTGAAGGATGTGTTCTCTGCCAACAAAACAAAGCCAACATCCACCTGACCACCCCTCCTCTCTCCCCCATTCACTCATCCTGCCCCCACCCCTTCCAACAAATCTCTTGTGACCTCATCACTGATCTTCTGGAATTCTCTGGCCTTGATACCCCATTGGTCATGGTGGACCATGGCCTTATGAAGGGGGTAATTCTCTGCCATATTAAGAAAACCATCACTGCAGAAGGGGTAGCCACACTCTTCTTCCACAAAGTATACCTCCAATTTGGACTCTATGACAAAATCATCTCTGATCAAGGCCCCCAATTTGCATCAAACTTCACTAGGGAACTAGGAAAACTCCTAAAATATGATATCTCTCTCCATTGCCTACCATCCTCAATCTGACAGAGAAACTGAATGAGTAAACCAGGAAGTAGAAACATACCTATGAATCTTCTGTGGAGCAAACCCCACCTCCTGGGCCAACTTCATCTCCCACACAGAATTTGCCCATAATCACCAACCCCACTCTACCACCAGCAAATCCCCATTCTTCCTCATGATGGGTTATGAACCCTGTGCCCTACCTTCTATTCTCCCACCATCTGAGATCCCTGCAATCAAAGCCCACCTAAAAACCCTCACCACTGCCAGAGATGAAGCCCTAGCAGCCTATGAATTAGCCTGACAGGTAATGGCCTCTTGCATTCAAGGGAAATTCACTCCATTCAAGAAAGGAGACAAGGTATGGCTAGAGGCACAAAATCTCAAATGACACATCACCAACTCCAAATTTGCCCCCAAACAAGAAGGACCCTTCATTGTCACCCAAGTCTTATCACTCTTATCTTACAAGCTCCACCTCCCTCAAACATGGAAGCTTCACCCTATCTTCCATGCTTCTCTCTTATTGTTGAAACTATAAAGATTCATCTCTAATCCATACCTTATAGTTGAGCTATATGATGATGTTGAATTCCATCATATACAGCTTCTTCACACACATGATTGTGGGAAGACCACATGACATCACATGTGATCCTGGAAACATATCATGTGACTACATGTGACCCTGGGAATGTTACATAATACCATGTGACCATGGAACCCATCATGTGATGTATCTAGACCAGAGGATGATTATGTGATATCTCACATAATCAGTCTAGAACATTCCATTACATCATATAGAATGTCATAGAACAATATGACATCATATGGTCTGTGCACTAGCATGCCATAGCACACCATAGTGGCACAATAGCATGTCATAGCCAATGGCATATTCCTCTCTTATTTCTATTTCATATACTACTTGTCTCCAACCTATAGCATATAGATCACTATATC
>JBBPLR010000784.1:0-12891 GCA_038089915.1 Sutorius australiensis
GGACACGTACCAAGTGTATAAGGTCGCCCGGATACTCCTCGGATGGACTCGGGACAACGGATGGACGCTTGAGGAACGCTGTAAAAACCCAGGATACGAACCTAGAGAGTTGTAGCTCTCTACACCGAGCCAGGTCTTTTACATATCAGTCTACTTCGACCAGGTATTCCCCAAATTCTAGTTGGTATGTGAGGAGCATCAGGGCCCCAATTAGGTCTCCCTGGATCTCAACCAATAGACAAGCTAGGAGAGGAGAAATGGGTTTGGAGGATAGGCGGAGTTGAGCGATGAGGGGTCTGATCTGATTGGTTTGGAGGAAGGCGCAATAGAGGGCAAGAAATGGGGATCCCATGTCAAGGTGGGCGTCTATAGGACTGGCCATTCGTGAGTCAGACAGATAGGCTTGAAGAGTTCGGATGTATTGCCCGTCGGGGAATTCAGTCCGCATGTTGTGAGTGTAGGGGGGAAGGTCAATGGCGAGGACTTGATGAGGGTGAGGAAGCAGAGGTGGGGAGTTTGTCCTGGGGAGTTCTTCATCTGCCCAACCTGGGGTTGCTACGTTCGAAGGGGGTTCAGAAGCCATTGAAGTAGAAATGGAAGAAACCGTAGAAATGTCTGAAATTGAAGGAGTTGATTCGTAAGGTGAAGGACTATAACTAGAACCAAGGTAGTCGGAGCAAGGAGACATTCAGGGATGAAGAAACCAAAGAGGATAGAGGGCTTAATAGTGGTAAATACAATACGAGAGCTTGCAGAAGCAGGCGTGTTCTCGAGCGTGGCTGGGGAGGATGTTGTATCGTCGACAGAACCTGGCTTGGTACAGGGAGAGGTTGAGAGCAGAGAGGAAGCGTTCAATGGTGATGTTGATGGTTTCAATGCTAGGAGGGGAGCAAGGTTGGGAGTTTATTGAAGGGAGAAGGTGGAGGGGTGTCGTCTTTTGTATTCTTTGAGGAGTGTTTGTGAATGTTTGAGGTCTTTTTCCGGAACCCAGGAGTCTTCTTCGGCAGAGTACCCTTTCCATCGGATCAGGAAGCGTCAGTTGGTTGGTGTTCCTTTGTGTTTTAATATCCGTTCAATTTCGTATTCCTCTTCTCCTTCTATAAGATCTGGTGGTGGAGCTGGGAAGTTTTGTCCATGAATAGAATTCTCGTGATAGGGTGAAGCTTCCATGTTTGAGGGAGACGGAGTTTATAAGATAAGGGAGATAGGACTTGGGTGACAATGAAGGGTCCTTCTTGTTTGGAGGCAAATTTCGGGTTGGTGATGTATCGTTCGAGGTTTCGTGCCTCTAGCCAGACTTTGTCTCCTTTCTTGAAAGGGGTGAACTTTCCTCGAATGCGGGAGGACATTACTTGTCGAGCTAATTCATGGAAGGCAAGGGCTTCATCTCGGGCTGCGGCGAGGGCTTTTAGACGGGTTTCGATTGCTGGGATTTCGGAGGAAGGGAGGATTGAAGGTAGGGCACAGGATTCATAGCCCATCATGAGAAAGAATGGGGACTTGTTGGTGACTGAATGGGGGTGGTGATTGTGGGCAAATTCTGTGTGGGGGATGAAGTCAGCCCAGGAGGTGGGGTTTGCTCCACAGAAGATTCACAGGTACATCTCCACTTCCTGGTTTACTCGTTCAGTTTCTCCATCAGTTTGAGGGTGGTATGCAGTGGAGAGGGAGATGTCATAGTTTAGGAGTTTCCCTAGTTCCTTGGTGAAGTTTGATGTGAATTGGGGACCTCAATCAGAGATGATTTTGTCATAGAGTCCGAATCAAAGATATACTTTGTGGAAAAAGAGCGTGGCTACCCCTTCTGCAGTGATGGTTTTCTTGGTGGGGCATAGAATTACCCCCTTTGTAAGGCCATGGTCGACCACAACCAATAGGGTATCAAAACCCAAGGATTCCGGGAGGTCTGTGATGAGGTCACAGGAGATTTGTTGGAAGGGGCGAGAGCAGGATGAGCGAATGGGGGAAAGAGGGGGGGTGGACAGGTGGGTGTTGGCTTTGTTTTGTTGGCAGAGAAGACAACCCTTGACATATTGTCATACGAAGTGGGCAAGCCCTGGCCACCAGAATTCGGAGGAAACGAGTTGTCGAGTTTTCAATATGCCAGGGTGGCCAGTGGTTTCATGGTCATGACACCAGTGAAGGATGGATCGTCAAAGGGCTTTGTCAGGGGGGATGTAAATTCAATTTTTGAAGGTTAGGAGGCCATTGGTCAGCTGCCAGTCACTGAGGCGGGAGCGAAGGGAGGGAGGAATATTGGTGTTGATGGACTGGAGTGTGGTGATCATCAAGGGGTCATCTTTGGCTGCGGTTTTGATGTGTTCGGCGAGTGTGGCATCAATAATATTGATGAAGAGAGATGGAGGGAGAAGGGTGATTCCTATGTTGTCTTCTTCGGTGGTGGGTAGGAGATCCGGTCGTCTAGAGAGGGCATCAGGTCCTGAAAGTAATTTTCCAGCGACATGTATGATTTGAAGGTCGAAGTCAGCCAGGTCAAGAAGCCATCGTGCTTGCCTGCGGTTCAAGTGTTGGGCTTGGCGGAAGTAGGTGAGATTTTTGTGGTCAGTGAATACTTGGACTGGGTGAGGGGACCCTTGGAGGTAGTGTCGCCATGCTTTGAGGGCTTTGATTATGGCGAGGAGTTCTCGATCATAGATATCATAGTTCCATTCTGCAGGAAGGAATGTCTGGGAGAGGTAGGAACAGGGGTGCCATTCGCCATTGCTATCGGTCTGGAGAAGTATGGCACCAGATGCCCATTTGGATGCATCAGTGGCGATGGCAAAGGGTCGAGAGGGGTCAGGAAGTTGAAGGACCGGTTTTTGCAGGAAGAGGGTCTTCAGGGCATTAAAAGCGTTCTGGCAGGAAGGGGTCCAGTTCCAGGGATGGTTTTTGCGAGTTAGATCTAGGAGGGGTTTTGCTATAGTGGAGAAGTCAGGGATAAATCTTTGGTAGAAGTTGGCGAATCCCAGGAAGGATCGGACATCTCTTACCCGAGATGGGGTCGGCCAGGAGGCAATTCCATCGAGTTTGACTGGGTCCATGGCAACTTTTCCTGGGGAAATAATCGTTCCCAAGAATTCTACTTCGGTGGTTGCAAAGTTACATTTTTCCAGTTTCAGATGAAGGTCTAGTTCCTTCATTCGTTGGAGAACATGTTTGGTGTGTTTCTCATGGGTGGTTGGGTCAGGGGAAAAGATTAGGAGGTCGTCCATGTAGATGACTAGCCATCCTTCAGCTATCATATCGCGGAAGGAGTTGTTCATGAATCATTGGAAGGTGGCTGGGGAGTTGGTGAGTCCGAAGAACATGACGGTTGGCTCATAAAGTCCTTGGTAAGTAATGAAGGCTGCCTTCCACTGGTGCCCATCTTTGATTCGGACATTGTTGTATCCCCATTGGACGTCGAACTTGGTGAATACCTTGGTCCCTTGTAGTTTATCCATTAGGTCAGAGATGAGGGGGAGGGGGTATCCGTCTCGGACTGTGTGTTCATTGAGGTATCTATGGTCCTGGCAGGGGCGAAGTTTGCCATCTTTCTTTTTGACGAAGAAGAAGGGCGAGGCTTGAGGAGAGTTAGAGGGTCGGATTTTCCCTGCCCTGAGATTTTCTTCTAGGAACTCATCTGTGGCTGTTTGTTCGTCAGGGGAGAGGGGGTAGACTTTTCCTATCTTTGGAGAGAAGGATTCATCTAGGTTAATCTCGTGGTCATAGGGTCTGGTGGGCGGAAGGTGGTCGGTTGCCTCCTTCGAGAAGACAGAGGTAAAGTCCTGGTACTCGGGGGGAATGGAAGGTTTTGGTTTATCTTTCTCGGCTTGAATTGCGAGTTCGGTGGCTGTGGTGAGTTTTGCTATCTGAACAGAGGGTATGTAGCGAGATCCACATCTGATTACCCAATGCATGATCCTGTTTTCTAAGGCGTGTTGGGAGTAGAGGTGAGGGATGGACGGCCTGGGATCGTCATCGAGGTCGAGGTATTCAAAGAGTTTCCCATCCCATACTGCGTCGATGTGGTGGTGTTTCGGAGGAGGTTTCCTTAGCTAGGGTTTGTGCATTTTGTGGTGGAGTTCATCGGTGGTGTACATGTTGAAGAGTTCCTTTGATTGGTCGGTGTTTTCCCTGATGGAGAGGGTATTGTTTCTCCAATCGATTGAGGGGTTGGCGGGGAAAAGCCAAGGTTGTCCAAGGATTACGTTGTCTCGTCCACAGTTGATCAGGTAGAAGGTTACCTTGTGGGCGATCCCTTCGATGTTGACAAAGAGTTCACAGGAGAACTTGATGTCGCCCATTTTGTTTGGGGAGTTATCAGCATTGTTGACATGGAGGGGTTCCTTTAATCTGGTGGTAGGAAGGTGGTGTTTGCGGGCGAAGTGCCAGTCGATGCAGGAAATTTCCGCCCCACTATCAATGAGGGCTTTGGAGTCGATGACTTTGAGGGTGTTCGAGGGTACAATGAGTTGAACAGGGATTCTCATTGTCTTTGTCTTTGTTGGTATAAGTACTTGAGCACAGGTAGCATTACTGGGAGGTCCTTGCATCGTTCAAGGCCTCCCCTTTAAAAATCCTTGCTGGGGATCACAAATTTGATCCTTCACACAGTTGTTGGCTCTTCTTCGTCATCCTCCATTTCTTTGAGCACAGGAATTTCTTCTTCGACTTTCTGAATTCGAGGGGTTTTCTTCGTCTGGGTGGAGGATTTACACTCCCTACTTCCATGTCCAGGTTTTCGGCACCTGAAGCAGAGTTTTTCTCAGATGCAATGGAGTCTTTCTTTGGGGGTTAGTTTGGAAATTCTGATGACATCTACATCCATGGCATTGGGGTCTCGTTCCTGGGGGCGAGAGCGAGGTGTGAAGGTAGGGTGGAAGGGTATTTGGTAGGTTCGGGATTTCTCTATTGCCCTGGATTGTTCATCGGCGTCCCATTCTCTAGAAGCTTCGTCGTACCACTCCTGGATGGTCTTTAGAGCGGGTCGAAGGTGATTGATGCTTCTCATGATCCAAGGGGGGAGTCTGTGGGAGTAGTAGCCGATGAGGGCAGTATCTTCAGTGGTTCCTGCCTCGGCTACTTTTACCTGAAATTCCACAGTGTACTCAGTGAGGGAGGGTTCCCAAGATCCTCGGATCTTTCCTGGTTTCATGCGAGTGGTGGAGAGCCAATGGGTGGCTGCGCTTTCGACTCCTTTAAGTTTGAATGCTTGAAGGAATTTGTTGACGAAGGTTTTGAAGGTTCCGAAGAAGATGGTTGTACTGGTTACTGCTTGTTTCCAGAAGGTGGACGCCCAAGCTAGCGCTGATCCTACTTTCATGAAGGATAAGGCGAAGGCAATCTTCCTGGAGTTGTCATTGTATACGTCCCTATTGACATAGAGATAGAATTGGACCGATCTGATCCAAGATTCCCCAGTGTTTCGATTGCCATCATAGGCTTCTGGTTGTCCAAGGCGAAGTTCTACAGGTTTGGTGGTCATGGGTGGTGCTGTGGCTTGAGGAGGTGGGATGGAGGCCGAGGAGGAGGTATTTGGGATGGTGTGAAGGGCTCTTTGATAAGGGTGTACTGGGATGGTTCGAGTGGGGGTTGGCGATGGGGGGGTGGGGGCTCGAGGGATGACAAGGGAAGCAGAGAATTTGTGGGCGAGTTCGAGGTCAGTTTCCTCCTTGGGGATTTCTCTGGTGGGTTCGTCAGGATCCTCAGTAGGGGAGGGTTCTCTTCTAGAAGAGAAGGATCTGTCTGAGGGTGATGGTTCAGGGTTACGAGGTTTTCCTGAGCAGGGATCTGTGGGAGGTTGTTGAGAAATGGTGGCAGCGAAGGGTGATGCTTGCTGCTGAGATAGAAGCTAGTTCTTTTGTTACGCTTGGCCTGGGTGAGGACGAGCATATCCTTGAAGGTCTGAGGGACAAGAGGTTCGCACTGCGGGCGGTTCCCCTTCAACTGCAGTGAAGGATAGTTTTCAAAGGCACCAGAGGTTACTCCCCTTTTGACAAGGGTGGACGAGGGTTATGGGTGGTGAAGCTTTAGGAGTGAAGCGGGATGTATTGGAGGCTACTTGAGGTTACAATCGAGGAGAACTAGCTTGGGGTTTACAGGAGTAACTATGCCAGCTTAAATGGTTTTGTGGGGCAAGATCAAGAAAGGAAATCAATGGGTAAGGTTAGGGAAAGTCCTCTGCTGTGGAGTAGAGATGAAGGAAGCGCATTGCTGTGGAAAGCTATGTTAAGGGAAACAAGAAGCGGAGATGAAGATGAAGAAAAGATAGTAACTATGGGACGAGCGGATCACGAAGCTATGTAGGAGAATAGCTTTGGGAGAGTAAGTCCGTATGGAAGGGAAAAATGGTAGAAGCAGTAACATGAGAGAGTGTCCAAGACAGGTCGTAACATGAAGTGGAAGAACCTCACAGCACATTACAGTGGCGATCGTCCAGCCAATGGCGCACCGCCGTGGATGGATGATGCATATGAAGTATATTTCTGCAGCCCGCACAAAGTGGTGCAGAACATTTTAAGCAACCCTGACTTTTCTCACGAAATGGACTACCATCCATATTGTGAGTTTGACTCAGCTACCAATGAGTGCCAATGGTGTGATCTCATGTCTGGTGACTGGGTGTGGAATCAGGCGGTAAGGAACTGTGTATTCTTTTTCCAGTATAGTTACTTATTTGAAACAGGACATCATCGCGCAGGATCCTGTGACACATGGTTCAGTATTTGTGCCCGTCATTCTCGGCAGTGACAAGACAACCATGTCAGTAGCAACCGGCCAAAATGACTTCTACCCACTATATCTGTCCATCGGAAACATTCACAACAATGTACGGTGTGTGCACAGAAATGCATTGGTACTTATCGGTTTTTTAGCCATGCCGAAAAGTAAGTTTCTGCTTCATATCAGTGTTGTTGTTGGTAATATGTTTGTAGCTATGAAAGAACACGCGAAGACCAATGAATTCTGCCAATTTCATCGCCAACTATTCCATTCATCCTTGTCACTAATCCTTCAATCCCTAAAGCCATTCATGACAGCCCCAGACGTTGTGCATTTCAGGGATGGTCATTACCAGCATGTTATTTATGGGCTTGGCCCTTACATTGCCAACTATGAGGAGCAAGTTCTTCTTGCGTGTATAGTACGTGGTTGGTGCCTGAAGTAAGTGGTTTAATACTCATCCCTAACTTTGTTCAGCATTTATTTTGAACAGATGTCTCGCTCCACGACAGGATCTCGATGCTGATGCATTATATCGCCGTTTGGAGCATACAGAGTTGCTTTCAAAGTCATTTGAACTGGGTCAGCTCTGGGATGAGTATGGTATTGTGGGCGAGCTAGTGGTATGTGATATTATACTCTGATCCTAAGTACGCTGATAGATACATCGTACAGCCCTTTACAAATGATTTCCCTCGTGCCGACATTTATGAACTGCTCACTCCCGACCTTCTACATCAAATTATTAAGGGTGCCTTCAAGGATCACTTCGTAGATTGGGTTGAGCGGTATATCAAGGCAAGATACGGCGCTGATGCAGACTCAATCTTAGATGACATAGATCATCGGTAAGTTCAATCCTGGAATGTCCTGGCCAGTGCTCACAACAGTACCTTTTAGAATTGCTGCGGTGGCACCTTTTTCTGGATTGAGGCGATTCCCACAAGGACATCACTTCAAGCAATGGACTGGTGATGATTCGAAGGCATTGATGAAGGTGGGATCTGGTTCACCATCTTATTCAGAGGTATTATACTCACTTGTGCTAGGTTTACCTTCTGGCAATCAAAGGCCATGTCCCATGTGACGTGGTATGAGCATTGCACGCACTGCTCGAGTTCTGCTGCCTCGTGCGTCGCAACGCTATTAGTGATGCTACACTAATCGCCATCAACAATGCACTGGAGCGCTTCCATCAACACCACAGAGTGTTTTACCCGGATATGGTGTCCACCTTCTCACTACCTCGCCAACATGCGATGACACACTATGCTGATCTTATTCGTCTCTTTGGCACTCCGAACGGCTTGTGTTCCTCAATCACCAAGTCGAAGCATATAAAAGCTGTCAAACAGCCCTACAGGCGGTCAAATCATCATAATGCACTCGGACAGATGTTAATAACCAACCAACAACTAGATAAGTTGGCACGGTGTCATGTTGACTTCAATCAGCACAAAATGCTCGATGGGACATGCGTGTCTCATATTTTAGCAAGCTTGGGTAGATGGTACTTCGTTATACATTTGTCGGCTGATTTACTGATCTTGTTCATAGCACAACAAATCAGCCCAATGTGAATGCAAGACAAACACAGGACCGCTCTGGTCCCACTGATGATACCTCCCAGGTGCAAGAGTGCAACAACAGTTTCCCTATGGACGAGCCGACTCGTGTAGATGTACAAGTTGAGCTGGCACACACTGTTCGTAAGTATTTAACCTGCCTTACTGTAATATTTTGCTCGACTTCACTCTACCAGAACGAAAGCATGCACAGACGGTGGCTGAGCTGAGCGCCGAGCTTGGGATACCACAATTGCGCGAACTTATCCAGTGGTTCCTATTCCAGATGTCAAACCCTGAGGATTCCTGTGACTTGGCGGTCATCCCTCTCTCGGAGTGTCCCATGTACGATGGCAAGGTCAAGCTTTTCAATGCTGCATCAGCTGTATTCTATGCCCGCAGTGATATTAGTGGGCTCGGTGGAATGCGGCGCGAGATGATCCAATCTTGCCTGTCATGGAGGCATGGTCCTCAACAACTGGATTGTGCATTTGTGACTACTGACCCAGAGATCCAGGGAATGAGAGGGATGGATGTTGTGCACATCCATGCCTTTTTCTCATTCAGAACTCAGGATGGACAGGACTACCCTTGTGCCATTGTCTGATGGTTCGTTCTCTTGGACAAAGTTGATGAAGATACAGGGATGTGGACTGTGCATCCAGGCTACAACGCCCATCATCAGCCTGACATTTCAGTCATCCACATTGACACCATTTGTTGTGCCGCTCATTTAATTCCAGAGTACGGAACTGATCGGGTCCCTCTAGAAATTGAACCCCACCAATCCTACGACATCTTTCACTCTTATTATGTGAATAAGTACGCTGACCATCATGCTTTTGAAATCGCCTCTTAGAACACTTTGCTCACATGTCTGCTCTCAATTTGATTCTCGTGCATCCGTTCCATACAGCCCATATGCATCATCTTGGTTTACTAACTATGTGACTGTCCAGCACAATCTATCCACACCAGTGGCTGGTCAGTTTACCCCCTTTACGAGCCTGTGGAACAACAAAGTGCAGGCGACATTGTCCGTCTTTCGACAGACTAATCCATGCTAGCTCCCTCCCTCCAAACCCTTGGTCCCTCCCATTCTGAGTTGTCTCCCCACCTTGACTTCAACTCCCTTAAGTGCATATATCCTACCAACTCACCGCACCTCTCATTTTTTTCTGACGATAGCATCCCCTCCCTGATGAATCAGCGATGATCGCTATCAAGTCAGCACCATCAAGGAGGGGTGTACGATTGAAGATGAGATTGCGATCACAGATCGCATGTGCTTCGACTATGGGTCCATCAGCCCCTACTTTATCAATGACATTGAGGTACAAATCACTTGCCTCCCTGCCCTGACTCCAACTCCCTCAACCTGCTGCAAGTACGTATACCCTGCCGACTCACCATGCCTCCCTCTCATTTTTTTCTGATGATAGCATCCCCTCCCCTTCCTGATGAATCAGCAATGATCATTACCAGGTCAGCACTGTCAACAAGGGACGTATGATTGAAGACGAGATCGAGATCACAGATTGCACACACTTTGACTATGGGTCCATCAGCCCCTACTTTATCACCAATATAAGGTACAGATTGCTCGTCACCCCGCCCTGACTTCAACTCCCTCGACCTGCTGCAAGTACGTATACCTTGCCGACTCACCATGCCTCCCTCTCATTTTTTTCTGAACAATAGCATCCCCTCCCCTTCCTGATGAATTGGCAATGATTGTTACCAGGTCAGCACTGTCAATAAGGGACGTACGATTGAAGATGAGATTGCAGTCACAGATCGCATGCACTTTGACTATGGGTTCATCAGCCCCTACTTTATCACCGACACCAAGGTACAAATTGCTCACCTCTCCGCCCTGACTTCAACTCCCTCGACCTAGTGCAAGTACGTATACCCTGCCAACTCATCATGCCTCCCTCTCATTTTTCACTGATGACAGCATCCCCTCCCCTTCCTGATGAATCAGCAATGATCGTTACCAGGTCAGCACTGTCAAGGAGGGGCGTATGATTGAAGACGAGATTGAGATCACAGACCACACATGCTTTGGCCATGGGTTCTGAAACAACCCAAAAGACTAGCTAGGTTGCACTAGGAAACAGTGACTACTGGAGATGTGAAGTGGGAGACTAGGAGTCGTATCTTAGGAATGTCTTGTGAGGAACACTCCAAGAGGACTTGACTGGGGTTGACCAGCGAGTCCCTTGGGTTTATATAGACATTGTTTTGTATGTATATGATGTGGTCATATCTACGATCTACTACTATATATAGACTAGGGGTATAACCCAGGGCGCAGGGTGGCTGTAGGGTAGAGGGCATGACATAGCCATAAGGCTGTGGAGCGGAGATTAATAGATAAGGTGAAATGGAAGCCATGGTGTTAGACACGCTGTGGCTGGAATGGAAGAGAAGCATGCACAGCATGGAAATGAATAAGAAGCAAATCATGAGGCGAACTCTGTTCGTCTGGGTTTGAACGTTATAATATTGTACACATGACCAAATGCTAAGGTGTGGGAATGTGGACTTGGAATCGTAGCACGTTGAGCGCTTAGTGAACAACGAGCGCTTAGAGGTCAATAGCCTTGAGGAAGGGAACATAGTGACTTGAGTGTGATCATTGGGCATTGCAAACGCTTATGTAATAGGGGCGAAAAGTATACCCCTGTAACAGGTTCATCAGCCCCTACTTTATCACCGACATCAAGCTAATTCTTGGTGACCTCGCTAGTATGCCCTTGAGAGGTACTGTCTTTACGGATGAGCTCGACATCAAACTCGATGTGTTACTACCAACTTTATAAATAATACCTCAACTTTGGTACTTTAGTACTTTGTGAGACTTGGGGTATAAAGAGCAAGTCACACTTTAGTACTTTATTGACTTTGATCACTTTGGCTCATTGAATTACTTTACAAAACTGTCGAAGTGCCTTAAAGTGATGTGAAGTGATGTGAGGATTTGCTGATGTAGTTATGGGCAATAGCATTTATTCCTTGATAGTGGTGATGCAATATTGTGGCTTTATTGCAAGGTCTTATAGGCCCTTGTGGTGTGTCACCGTAATTTCAGGAATGCATAGACAATGTGTGTAAAGTTTTGCTTCCATACCTATCACAGGGGTAACCCAAAACTTAAATTCCAACCCAGTGTCAGATAGTATGACAGTCAAAGGATTATACTAAAAGTAAGCATCAGAGTCATTGTCATCGGAGGCCTTACTACTGTCCCTGCCTTCATCGTCCTCATCCTCATCCTCATCCTTGTCCTCATCCTTGTCCTTGTCCTTGTCCTTATCCTGCTCATCCTCATCTATCTTGTCCTGCTCGTCCTCATCCTGTTCATCAATACCCCTCTCGTTCCGAGACATGTTACTTGACTCCAGACCTTTGATGTCACCAATGTCGTCTCCTTCATTGTCATTGGGTAAGTCATCATCAATCAGCCCATGTGTATGTCTTTCTAGTAGCATAGCATCATGACCAACGCCAATCGCAGCATAGCATGTGAACATGTCTTGGTCAGCAAAACTGTAATTGCACATTAGATCACTTATGACAAATGCAATAAAACTTACATGTTCACATAGTATCCTGTCCAATCATCCATTTCACCAGGTAGTCTGGCAACTGATGGCCCCCTTTGTAAGAGTGAAACAACCCAAAACCTAGGGGGCGGACGTAGCCCCTGAGTTGTTAATAGCCTAGATCCACGTAGCATGCTTGAGCGTACCTACCGTCTAGGTAGAGGAGTACTGTGAATGATAGGGGTCGTCCTGGTGTGGGTGATAAAGATCAGGTGGGTGCGAGGTAGGGCGAGTATGTTCGTCCCTGGGGTTCTGAAGGTAAGGTTGGGTGATGAAAAGGGTTTGCTGAGACTGTCTGCAGCGCTGGAAAGAGGTCCAGAGGACTAGGAAGAAGAGGATGGCAGAAAACCAAAATTCCGGACTAGGAGGAGGAAATTATATTCTGGATGAGAATGAGGTCTGGAGGACAACTCTGCTGATGCAAAGGGACTCAGAAATGATAGGAAAGAGTGCACGAATGGTTCTATTCCTTTGTTCTGGAAGTACCAGTACAGAATTTATAGTCCGGGTATACCCAAGACTGTAACCAAGGAAGTGACAGGTACATGTGGTACGTGCCTAAACACACCGGAAAGTGTTCCGGATGTCAATGATAAGTATAAATGCATATGCACAAACAAGATAAGGTAAATCCGAATAGAAATATACATATTCCGGATCAAAATGAAGGTTTTCCGGAGCAGATAAGTGATATCCGGAGCGGATAAAGTGATATCCAGAGTGGATAAAGTGATATCCGGAGTGGATAAAGTGATATCCGGAGCAGATAAAGTGATTTCCGGAGCAGATAAAGTGATTTGAAGTCCGGAAAAGTATAGGATCACTTCGGAACAGAGGGAACTGTGAAACAACCCAAAAGACTACTAGGTTGTACTAGGAAGCAGCGACTACTAGAGAGTGAAAGAGGAGACTAGGAGTCGTATCTTAGGAATGTCTTGTGAGGAACACTCCAAGAGGACTTGACTGGGGATACCAGGCAAGACCCTTGGGTTTATATACAGTTCTAC
>JBBPLR010000786.1:0-12881 GCA_038089915.1 Sutorius australiensis
GATCTACCGTACACGGGTGTACATAGAGTAGATGGTATATAAAGCAAGGCGACTAGCTGGACGTCCTCCAGTCTAGTTCACCTTGAAGTCTTCCCCAAAGCTTCAGGCGAGCTCTCAGGCATATTCCACCCTTGACTCATAAAGTCCCATTCCTCTACCTAGACAGTAGATACCCGACACAGGATCTAGCTAGGAGTTCATTAACGACTCAGGGGCTACTATGCCCCCTAGGTTTTGGGTTGTTTCACCATGTGTGGCTGAGTTCTAACTCTATAAAAAGGTAAACATGTGTAAACATAGGAGATCAGATTGCTGATCTGAGATAAGATAAGGTAAGCTCAATCAAGGCTTAGATGACTGGTACTCTGCAAGAGCCTAAGTGGCATTAGAGGCCGCTGGTTGAGGTAGGACTTCTAGTTCTTGGTGGCAGTTTATTGATGTGCTTAGGTCATGTGACTGTCAAGGTCAGGTGACTGTTAGGGGTTAAAATGGACCCATAACAGTGAAATCTGAATCTGTGTGACCTTGGAGGTGGGTGGGGTTCTCTCTGCTGAGGGTAACACAGAGCATCCTTGTCTCTTTGAGATATCTGACCATGTGTTTAGCAGCCTCCCAATGGATTTGCCTGTAGCAGTTGGAGAACTGACACAGTTGCTGTACAGCATAGCAGATGTCTGGTCTGGAACCCAGCGTGATGTACATGAGGGACCTGACCAGTGATTGGTAGGGGATATGGCTGAGTTCAGTGGCCAGGTGGGAATTGGGGGTGTCCATTGGCCTGCTAAGACAGGTATGTGGATCCATAGGTATATTACAAGGGAAGGCATTGTTAAGTCTGAACTGCACAGTGATGTGGTTGATGAGTGCTGTTTGGAATAAGAAAACTGTCCACAAGGTGTGGTCACATTTGATAGCTATTCCAACACAGAATTGGGCAGTACCATCTTTGGAGAACTTCCACATGGACTTGAGCTCATTCTTGAACTCATTCAGGGCTTTGGTGAGGTTTTCAATCATGAAGAAATCATCTACATGTATGGCTATAATAATGATCTTGTTTCTGCATTGGTGGTAGTAGATGCAATGTTCACAAGCCAGGTAGGTGAACCCCCATTTCATGAGTTGCAAGTTGAGGATTTGGTTCCAAACTTGGCCTTCTTGTTTCACCCCATAGAGTGCCTTCTGGAGTTTCCAGATCCAGTTTGTTTTGTTGTTCTCCTTGAAATCTTCTGGTTGTTTCATGTAACAGACCTTGTCAGGCTCTAGCACTGTGGGTAATAAAAGTCAGGTGGATGTGAGGGAGGGCAAGTATATTCATCCCCAAGGGTTCTGAAGGTAAGGTTGGGTGATGAAAAGGGTTTTCTGAGACTGCCTGTGGTGCTGGAAAGTGGTCCAGAGGATTAGAATGAAGAGAATGACTGAAAATCAAATTTCTGGTCTAGAAGGAGGTCTAGAAGGAGGAAATTATATTCCAGATGAGAATGAGGTCTGGAGGATGACTCTGCTAATGCAAAGGGACTTAGGGATGATAGGGAACTGGGCAGAAGAGTGCTCTTTTTATTTCTAGAAATTCAAGTACATAATTTATGTATGATAGATTGTAGATTCGATCACAACATGTATATACACTGTTGAGCAGTATATAAACCCTCTAGTGAATGCTGGGTAGTCCCCAGTTAAGTTCACTTGGAGTTTCCCCTCAGAAGCTTCAGTTGAATATAAGCTTTCCTTCACTAGTCTTTTTCAAGTCTTAGAGCAATCTATAGCATTCATGCTTCTCAGGTTGTTTCAGGTACTGCTGTCAAGACAACATCACTGGTGCATTTTTGCATAGTACAATTGATCATGAAATGTACATGCACCAACCTGAAGGCTTCAATGATGGTACAGACAAGGTTGCTAAACTACAAATGAGTCTCTATGATATCAAACAAGGTGCATATATGTGGAATAAACACATGCATGAGAAGCTCACCTTGAGCAGCTTTGTCTGCACTGACACTGACAATGCTGACTATATCTGCTACTCCAGAAAAGGTACCTCCATCACCATGATCCATGTTGACAATGCCCTCACAGTCACTGACACCAAAGCCATGCTCAAACAAATCCAGAAACTCCACCATGGTCTCTTCAAGATGAACAAGAGGATCCCAACTGGCTTATGGGCATCAAACTCACAGATGACCATGAGAACAGCACTGTCACTCTCTTGCAAGCCCAATACATTGATATGCTGCTCTGCATCACTGCATGGACTTCTGCACACCTGTTTTGACACCTATGGAAAAGAATATTGCCCTGTCCAAAGCAGATTTCCCCCAGGATGATACCAAGAAGCATGAGATGGCCAACTACCCCTACCATGAAATTCTCAGTGACATCACCTGGCTTTCTGTTGTCACATGCCCTGACCTTGCCTTCACAACCAGCCAACTTGGCCAATTCAGTGCAAACACAAGAAAGAAGCATTGGAATGCTCTCCTATGTGTCCTCAGGTACATAAAAGACATCCATGACCCTCAGCCAAGTCAACAATACTGATCCTGATGTCCTTACTGGATATACAGATACAAGCTGGGCACATGACCCTGATGACTTCAGCTCAACGTTAGATTACCTATTCAAACTTGGAGGCACTACCATATCATGGAACAGCAAAAAGCAACCAACTGTCACAGCATTGTCCACCAAAGCTGAATATATGGCCATGGCATATGACACAAAATAGGCCCTGTGGCTGCACTACCTGTTCACAGACATTGGTCATGCTGACAACCCCACTCCTCCCACATCCATCCTTATTGACAACACTGGCATGATTACACTTGCAAAAGAAAACCATTTCTGCCCACACACATAATACATTGGTGCACAGTACCACATCTCACACCAACAAGTCAAACTTGGCACAATCACCCACACCCATGTGCCAACCACAAAAATGCTTGTGAATGGACTTACAAAATCTCTGGTGCATGATGGGATCATCAAACTGGTTAACAGCTGCACATTATGTCCAGTTCAAGGGGGTGTATTGGAGAATGGACTGTCTACATAACCATTTTACTATACTAACTATGCTCCTTATCTCATATTTCCTTTTTCGGACATGGTGCACAGCAATGCACATGCAACATGCTCCTTCTTCCTCCAGTCTCATACACTACTACAACTGGAGGTATGTTCACCCTGCTGAAATCTTTCATACACATTATTCACCTGTACATAGCCTTAATGCCACTTTATAGGTGAATACATTCAGTCTCATACACTACTATGACTGGAGCCTTAGCACCACTTTACAGCACCATTGCTTGCACATTGTAGCTTCAACAATCCTTTTCCAGTTTCCTTCTATGTATAATTCCCTTTTTGAGCGCAGTCTGTGCACACTTTACTCAGGTTTATATACCTGACCTCAGTCCTGTATATTTCCTAAGTAGTTTCTCCCTTCTACTATTCTTTTCATTGTGGACAACTTGAACATCTTAAAGCTCTTCTTGTCAAACCTCTTGATTGATCTAAGGCAGAACCTTAGTGTCTTACCTCAAATGTGACCTACATTAACTTGTAGTGTCATTGTCTCAACCCTTTATCTTGATTATAACCAGGCCAATTGCCTCTGTCATCTCCTGATGCCTGACCACCACATTGACTGTCCAACTTGCTGACTGTTGACTTTCAATCCAGTGCACTTCTGTGAACCCTGAAGGGCTACACCCAATCTGAAACAACCCAAACCCCTAGGCCAATGGGCTGCTTGCCGGGATGCCTGAGCTTGCTAGGCAGGGAAGTAAAGACACACTCCTAGACTTGACTTGGGGGTGGTTTATGCCCTGAGTACTAGTGGGGGACTGGGGAAGTATCCTCCTACCAACTTATGATGAGGAAATCCAAAGTGAACTAGACTGGGGTTACCCAGCTAGCACCTCCAGTATATATAGCAGAGATCTATTTACATATGTTGCAATCTAATCTATAGATGTACAACTAAATAAGGGAGTAGTCCTTGAGATTGCAATGAGGTTGCAGAGCCTCAGAATGGAAGCATAGACATAGCCTTCAAGGCTATGTAGAATGGAAGATTAATAAATAGAAATGGAAGAGAAGACATGTGTTCTACACATGTGTGCATAGAAGTAAGGGCATAGCCCTTATCACATTAAATACTTGCTGCCTACATGTGGTGTGGCAGATCTCTAGATTATACATGCCTTCAAGGCATGATGAGGCAGTGGCCTCATGGTGGACATGAGAGATTCCAGATCTCTAAGATCAGTGATGCCATGTGCATCCTGAACTCTATAATTATGTCATCAAGGGTAATCAATACCATGTGACTGATAAGATGATCAGTCCAGCTGATAAGCTTGATCTTATCTTCGAGATAAGATAATAGACTTAGTGACTGGAATGTGCTTGCACATCTAAGTGGCACTAGAAGTCTAGAAACTTGAGTTAAGGCTTCAAGCCTTGGTAGAGCATCTAGCCCTTGCTTAGGGGTTTCTAACCCACATATAGGGCTTTTAGAATGGTGCTAAAATTGATCTGTAACACAATCCTACCCGGACCAGGTGTAACATACAACTCACAGGTGAATGGCATAATTGAATGGTATTATTTCAATGTCATGGAGGCCATCATCAAAAGTATTCTGGGAGAGGAGGTATGCTGGTCAACAACAGCTCACTTCATATTTTGGGTGGAGCACATTACTATTTTAAAGACTATCAGACTCTCACTGTACTTCATGGTACATGGTGTAGAGCCCCTTTTTCCTTTTGATCTTGTTGAGGTGACATTTCTTGTTCTGCTTCCAGATACTGATGTTTCCTCTAGTGGAGAGTGTAGCAACTATAGAAGCAACAAGAAGATATCAAATCTATGCAAGAAAGAGTCCTTAGATTCCAGTTTGCATCCATCAAACAGTTCAAAGTGCAATACAAGAATCAGATCCAGGATTACAACCTCAAATCCAGAGACTTAGATTTAGTCCAGAACTCTTTGATTGAGAAGGAACTAAATTGGAAAATGAAATGACAGAAATAAAAAAATAAAAACCTTATCTCTTGCTCCTCTTTCTTATCCATGTCTTGGACCATAAGCTATGATAGATATTTGTCTTTGATCACATATAAAGACATTATACCTTATTCAGATTGTGTTTGTTCTTTTTGGTATATCTGATATCAGTGATTGGATTTTGTGTAGGTATAGATTTAGAAGCAGACTGACAAAGCAAAGACAAGTGATAACTTGCACTCAGTTCCATCTGTTCAAATATCCTTCCATTCTTATCCTTTTATTTCAAATAAGTTTATTTCTTTTCTTTGAATTACTCGGATCATTTGTGTTATGAATCTTATCTCACATGGGTACTTCCAACCCTAACCCTAATGACTCCCACACCACATGCTCACCTCATGTATTTAATCTCCATTAGTCTAGAACCTTACATAAACACATTTTATTAATCTCCATCTTCATTTAACTTAATTAGTGATATCTTACTCATGATATGACATCACCTTTGTAAACTCTCCCACACGATGTCATCATAATTAGTCATCTTTACCACAACATGTACAAACATTGTAACCATATATATACCTGAATATAGTACTGAGAGAACTCAGTCAAGTTCTCTTTGGATTACCTCCAGTCTACTTTTCTCTAAGTCAGTATCTTGCTGAGTGGCCTGGTCCTTATTGGATTGGAGTCACCACAATTTGAATTCACTTGGACTTGGATTGGACAATGTGAATGGATTCTATCCATAGGAAATGATACATGCAACTATACTAAATTATAAACTATATCAAGTGCAGACAGTTGCAATGTCTGATACAAGAGTAGTAGCCTTTGCATACAGGTTTACTAAGATATTCTTGGCAGTGTGGATGAAACAACCCAAACCTCTAAGGCCAGTAGGCCACTTGATGGGATGCCCAAGCTTGCTGGACAGCAAGAAGTTATCTCTGCACTAGTACTTACTTAGAGGCTGCTTGTGTCCTGAGTGCATAAGTCTGGGGAAGTATCTCCCTGGTCACTTTGACTGGAGAAATCTGAAGAGAACTAGACTGGGGATTAATCCAGCTAGGACCCCTGGTATATATAGTGACTTCCAAAATTAAGTCAATGTTTTGAGATTATGGAGTATCTGATGAATAGCATGAAAATAGGAACAAATAGAGCCAAAGTGTAAGTAGATGGCTAAATATATCTACTCTTGGCTATGTTTCAAGAATTGTTATCCATGGAGATATAGTCAATTCAATTTAGTATGTCATTGACTCAATTGTGTAACTATGTATTTTCTTGACATACAGGGATTTGACAGACAAGCACATCACATTGATATAATGTATGTCGAACTACTCAGTGTTTTCATGGTACATTTTTTGGTTTGGGAGAGTAGGTTTCATGCAAGATACCATGAGGCCAAGTGTGAATAGTTTATCAAGGATCACAATAGTAACTGTTGACAAAATACATGTTGTTGATCACTCACTGCATTGCAGGCATTGCAGACACCCCACTGCATGACATGCACACCAATCCTATGCTGTATTGATGATCCATCACAGCATGGGCATCATAGATGCCCCATATTTCCTTCCATTTAAACAAAACATTTCAACCTCTTGTGCAGTGGTTACCACCCAGCCTGGTGTGGGCATTGTTGACACCCCCATCAATCCATTTAAACAAAACATTTCAACCTCTTGCACAGTGCTTACTACCCAGTCCAGTGTTGGCATTGTCAATGTCCCCATCAGGCCATTTGATTCAAATGAAATACTTTCAAAACACCATGCAATTGTAGTTACCAGGGCATGTGTCACATTGGGCCCATCATTGCCACACAAACACACAACTAATCTATTTCAGTGCTATGTAGCCCATGTCAAGCATCCCTCAAATGATTGATAAGATGAGTCATTATCATAATAACCCTAGTAAGTGATCTGTCAGTATTGGAAGCTTAAAATTCCAGGTACTTCCATAGTTGTTTTGACCAGATTGTAGATCCAGTCACAGTTTCCAGAACAACAGTTGACAGAAAAATATGTTCTCCTGTGGTGAGCCATCACCACAATTTTTCACCCTCCCATTGTCATTTTCTCCTAGCAAATCTACTGCTCACAGAACATGCCAACACTATCAATAAGTGGCACACTCTTATTCCTTGGAAAAACAAGTGACTTGCCATGGTCCTGCACTACTTGGCAGGACTTCTTGAAGATTGTTGGTCCACCCTGGGCCATGCAACCAGATGCTATCCCTAAATCACCAGCTCCTAACAATCTGGCTTGGACCACCTGGCAGATGTCCACCATCAAGACTTATGCTGACAACCTCTGAGCCATGGATAGCATCCAATGAACTTCTTATTCAGGTATCAAGATGACCAACAACAATACCCTAGGATGAACCACTTGGAATAAGTGGGTTCAAGAAGGCTGGATCCACACTTGGAAGATGAATTGGCATATCAACAAAGTCTTCAATACAACAAAGTGTTCTCCATACAATGCAATTGCCTGATCCAAAATGACCAAGGTATGTACATTTATCTTTGTATGCTCCAATCCTCAACAAACACTTCATAGCTACCTATGATTGAGGAGGCCCAGGTGACCAGCCTCATCACAATGCCCCTGGCATTTGCACTATTTGGTGAGGTAGCATACAAGGATGAAGATGCAAACTTTCTCATCCCAGCTGTCAAAGAATTTGTTGACATAGTGATCATTCACACCTGACATTGGTACTGCAAAGGACTTGCATGTGAAAACAAGAAAATAGAAATGCAAAATTTTTTATTGGATGACAAATGGACAGGTGAGTGTATTCCTTCTACAGATTTCATTGACTCTAATATCCAACAGCTATCACAAAGGAAGGATCACAGCCATTGATCAAGACAATTAAGAGCTTTCTCACACATATATGATGAGTCATGGTGCTACTACAATGCTACAAGGACCAGAATTCAGTTTTGGATTTTCAGAACAAACAGAAGATGTTGGAGGCAATGTTTGCAGCAGTGCTAAATAATGAAACAAAGAAAGAGGAGATCAATAGTAAGTACATCATTTTTATGTTCTGGATCAATCATGCTGACAATATCATCCATAGAGCTACCTAAAATCCTAGGCAAAGCCCTTGAAAAGCTTGCTTCTCAGAAGACTGTGAAGGAAATTGTGCACCTTGTATACACCACCCTTGAGAATACAGAGGATCAAGCAGATCCTGAGCTTTTGTTTGAGCTCCCAGAAGGTGAAGATGCGATCAACTTCCCTTGGCAAAAGGGTACAGAGGACCTGAACCTAGCAACACTGGACAAACTTTGGGCATCACTGGAATTCTTAGACCACAAGCTCCCATATTTCCAGGAATACACTGACCCAGACACTTTCATCAAACCATGGACTGATGATGGTGAAAGATGGCTTGCAACAGATTCCAATTCTTGGGAGCAGCTATTCCCTTGATGGCACCAACTCATTGGTATCTTACACATGCTTCAATGAGCTTTTGACAGAGAACCTATCCTGCTTATGGACAGCATAGGGATTGGCAAGATGTTTTAAATAATTGGTCTTATTGCATGCCTGGCATATTATCAATTGTTCTTTGAGAAAAACAGTAAATTTTCTGGGTCATTTGGTGTTATGATTCATCTTTTTCCTCCTTACATAACTTGCTCCCATGAACTCTGTTCCTTTTCCAACTGCTGACATAATCTTTCCATAACATTCCACTTCATTCCATTTGCTCGGTCAGCAGTTATTCTGTCATGTTCCATGACATTTCATGTAGCTACCATTTTAGGTCTACTCCCTTCTACGTTATTTGTCCTTGTTTGCACCCTTAGGTATATATACCCAGCTTGCCCATGTATATTCCCTAAGTAGTTTCTCCCTTCTACTTTCACCACCACTTGAGTACACCTACAAATCTTACTGCTCTCTTCTTGACACTCTCGCTTGACCTTAAGCAACCTTTAAGCATCCTACCTCGAACTTGACCTACATTTACTCGTAGTGTCGTTACTCTGACTAGGCTTGAGACTGTTGTCTCAACCCTATACCCTGACTTAGGCTCGAGCTCATTGCTCCTGCCTTTACCCTTGATGTCGGACTGCCTGTCCACCTCCTCAAACCCTTGAAGGTCTACACCTGATCCTACCTGGACCAGGTGTAACATTTGGTATGTACACAAGCATTGTCCTCTACTAATATCTACTATTGCTCATTTGCAGCCATAAAAGTGTGGTGTAGCAAGGAGGGTAATATCTCCTCATTGCTGTTCCTTATTATCTGCCCAGTCAATCTCCACCATCAGTGGACATGAGAAATTGAACACTTCTTGAAGCAAGGTTCATTTGACGTTTTTTCTTATATTGGCAGAGTTTCATCTTGTTGCAAATGGTGGCAAGAGATTTACACAAAGAGTCACCACCAATCTCATCACTGAATCATCTTAGCTATAGACTATGTACATATATTGTGTTGGTATTCTTCTATGACAATGTTGATTGCAGTTCAGGCTATCCAGGACAACTCTTCAGTCATCTACTTGGACATGCTCCATGATGTTGAGAGCACCCTAAAGCAAGCACCATCATATGTGACTTGAGTTGTGACCACCACCTACTCTCCAAAGTATCTCATACTTATCATTGACAGGGCTCATGCAGCTTGTAAATTTGACAGGCTCCATACTGCCATGCATGGAGTTCATGGGTTGTCTGAGTCCATGGTTGCAATGATGGCAACCCCAGTCATGACAAAACTTCAAGTATGTGGTCATTTTTAGATTATCATTTCAATCTACTATATATTACTACTAACACTACCTTATAGGATCTGTGGATCATAGGTAGCCTCTTGGGCATACATTGTTTTTCCAACAAGGTAAAGTTCAATGAAATGAAGAGAGAACTCAATCAGGTGCAAGCAAAGGACTGCAAGGTTGAATGGGAGTCAGATTCAGCAGGCAAGCAGCTATGAGGGCTTCTCACCAGAGAAGAGCATCACAACACCACAGACAATTTGGAGCTAACATTGAAGCTGAAAACATGGATTCCATGGATGAGGAAAATGTTCTCATTGAGCATTATTTGGTGCATGCTAGATTTGATTGATTTCATGGGTTGCAAAATATTTGATATGTGTCCATACTGTAAACATGTCTTGCTGATTGAGTTGCACAAGTGGGAGAAAGTAGTGTTGGCTACTTTAACCAATGAAATCATTAAGGAGACCCCACTGACTACATTTGCTAGTATAGGAAAGGTACATACTCAAATCTCTATGTTCTCCCATGTGTATTCTCCTTTGGATCATCCATGGCACCCCATTACAGTGTGGGCATTGTGGACACCAATTGAAACAACCCAAAACCTAGGGGGCGTAGTAGCCCCTGAGTCATTTATATATCCTAGCTAGATCCTGTGTCGGGTATCTACCATCTAGGTAGAGGAATGGGACTTTGTGAGTCAAGGGCGGTAGTAGGCCCGAGAGCTTGCCTGAAGCTTTGGGGAAGACTTCGAGGTCAACTAGACTGGAGGACGTCCAGCTAGTTGCCTTGCTTTATATACCATCTACTCTATGTACACCCATGTACTGTAGATCTAATAGATATACTAATAGTCCATATGATAAATAGTAAATCGGAAGATATGGTCTAAGGGTTAATAAATAGGAATGGAAGAGGGTATAACATGCGTGCAATGCATGTAGAATGGAAGCATGCACATAGCCATCGAGGCGATGTGAAATGGAAGTGAGTACATGCGCATAGCACATGCAATCGTGGCTAGAGAGTATTAGCCCCTAAGCATATGTGCGAGATTGGATCACAGATCCAATCGTGAACTCTATAATAATGTAAACGAGTGTATACAATACCTCATGTAATGCGTATAATCAGTAGGGCTAGCCTGGACCGATAAGATAAGATTGGAGGACATAGTAACTGGATCGCATCGAGCGTCTAGTGGTACTAGTGGTCCTATAGTTCCTAGTGAAGTGTAGCATCAAGCTACTTAGTCATGAGCACAGTTGAGCGCTAGATTGCACAAGAATAGGGGTTATAATGTAGACCTGTAACACCAATGATTTGGTTACACTTGTACTTTTTTTTTTCTATAATGATTCATCTGATATACCCCATCATGGTGTGGGTATCATGGATGCCAATGCCCTGGTTACACTTTTTCAGGGTTTTTTTTTTCTATAATGATTCATCTGCTATACTCCATTGTGGTGTGGGCATTGTGGACACCAATGCCCTGGTTACACTTTTTCATTTCTCTCTATAAGGACTCATCCATGACACACACCCCATCACAGTGTGGATGTCATGAATGCCAGTGCCCTGATTACACTTTTTTGTTTTGTTTTGTATAATGATTCATTCACTATACCCTATTGTGGTGTGGGCATCATGGATGCCAATTGCTTGATTTTATTTTTTTGTTTCTCTCTATAATGACTCATCTGTGGTACCCCATTGCAGCATGAGCATTGTGGATGCCAACAGTTCTATTTTTTGTCATGATGTTTGTTTACTAACAGTACTATTATTCTATAGAATTTTTACATCGAGTTTCACTGTGGACTACTTCATCCACATATGAATCTCCAGGGGAGAGTTGATGGTTAGGAGAAACCAGCATCAATGCAGTCCTGGAAATCCAACAAGGTGTCCATGAAACTCAATGTACTTGCTGAACTTGTAGTCCATCACTTGAAAGCCAACAATTCACTCCCTCTCAAAGTTTGCAAGGATGGCCAGTCCCTCAAATTGGATGAAGACCAAGCCATTGACAACATTGCACAGAATGAGTGTAATCAGATCATTATTTTTTCAGCTTTCCCCTCTTCAAATACTTGCATTCACAATGTAAGTATCCTCTCTTTCTTCATATACTCTCTAACTCCCATTCAGATGCTAGAACTCTATGGTGTCAAAAGCCTTGAGTACCACAGAAAATTATCTCAAACCAAGCATAAAAAGGTCCTCAACAAATTCAGGTCCTCAACATGCAATATCAGTGCACATGTTCTCATCTTGCCTACTGTTGGTGCAGTTGGGCTTAATCTCACATGTGCAAACATAATGGTTATTGTGGTATGGCGTCTGTTGCATATCTTATTGATTGGTTTTAGTAAGATATTTACAATATATTGAGGATACCCTGTGGTTGGCAATGGAGGATGAACAGTTGCAGGGGTGCATCTACCACTATCTGCAACAAAAACCAGTCCAATTCTACTGTCTTATCACATGCAACACTCCCAACATTTTTTTGAACAATATCTAAAACCTGAATGGATGAGGAAAAAAGTGGCTGAGCATTACAAACTTAGCTGTCACATTACTCACATCACTTGCCTGTTTTAGGTAGCACACATGGGATTCCTTTTTGTTGAGTGGAGTGTAGAAATGTCAAGTAACATATAGTGTAAGTGGGATCCAATTTTGGCCAAGTCTGAAAAATGCCTGAACATGATTTAGTGGACACCAAAACTCACACCTCTTGCATACCATGGCAAATGTGACCAAACAATGGTCTGAGCCATACATGGGGGAAAAGGGCACTCAAGTAACATAACACTGTCACAACCTACACTTTGTTACCAAACACAATACAAGGCTGCTACTTTAACAAAAATTGAAGTACACTTGAGTGATCAAACCTTTCCCCTGCAGCCCTGTATTGAGCATTTGTGGATTATTGGTATTTGTGGGTTATTGCAATGTATAAAATTGCAAATATATATGCCTAATGTTGGATCAGCCTTTCAGTTGCACTATTGCTTTATTGCAAACACTTTCAATACATCAAATTGTTGAATATTGAG